>JAVQIZ010076855.1:0-32500 GCA_036023535.2 Galaxias brevipinnis
TAGAGGATTGGGGTCCATCCCCATGCCCCTAAGTGCCCTGGTGAAGGGATAGAGGGAGTTAGACAGAGAGAGAGAGAGAGAGAGAGAGAGAGAGATAGATAGATATAGATATAGATATAGATATAAAAGTAGTAGGACAATATTAGAAAATGTTTGTATAATTTGCATGTAAGCAGTGCAAACATGGAAACCTGTACATGTATTAAACATACCAGGGGATTTCTTATAGACAAAATGTATAGAACTATTTGGTATCTAGTTTTTTGAGCGGACGTGGTCACTGCCTTGGAACATTCGTTTCAGTCTGTGGATGTGTGTGTGAGTAAGCTGCTTCTTGTGTGGATGTGGATAGAGTCCCAAGGAACCTCGCGGGTAAAATTCTAGGAATATCCTTTGGTAGACCAAAACACGGTCACACTTTACTGCAACCAATCAACCTGTGCTGTCTCACCTCCAAGGTCGGTTCAAAACGATGACCCAACCTCGGCCGGACGAGTTCAAGCCGCCTCCAGAGTGCCCAGTCTTCGAACCTAGCTGGGAAGAATTTGGAGATCCTTTTGCCTTTATAAATAAAATTCGTCCAGTCGCTGAAAAAACTGGGATTTGCAAAGTCCGCCCGCCCCCGGTGAGTTATTTAGATACTCTTATATTAGTTAAATTCGTCGTTTGTTCATCTGAAGAACATTGCTTGAAGATGAGCACAAGCAGGCTCAGGGCTTTAAAGGGACTTTTCAACATGGCGGATCAAGGCTATGCTGATTCTTTGTGTTGCTACTGCTGCTAGCTAACCAACAGCTATGATACTTATTCCTAAACCTAAACATTGAGTATATCGACCAATCCAACTGTCTTTGTTAGCTTGTTGCCAACCTTATGGCAGTGTCTTGAAGCTGGAGCATATTGATCGATCTAACGTTATCTGACATGCCATGTCAACAGTTAATCTCATCGTGCAAAGTCGCTAGCATCAATAATTTTTTGTGAAAACTAAAGACATGCTAACGCTGGGCTAGCAGCAAGCCATCCTCACCTGTCATTTTTTAACGTTAGCATGAACGACATATGCTGTGAAAGGGGCTGTTTTACAACACGCGGAAGCCATTCTAATACAAAAAATATTACTTACCTCCTAGTGTATCTGTCAACTGTTAAAACCTCAACAATATTGTTTATCGATAACTTACATGTTAAAAGAGCATCAGCAAAAATCTTGATTAATTCATTGTTTAATGGCTGATGCATCACAAGTCACAAGGAATTCGCTAGCTTTGACGTGAACCGTCATCAAATAAAGGTAGTGTTTATCTCCTTGATGGTATGCCATGGGTCAGCTCAACAGCAAGTTATTTTTTCTTAATGTAAAATTTCTTATGTAAATTCGTGTGTATCAACGAGTTCAGAAGTCTCATTCCTCTACTAACTTAGATATTATTTATTTGTTCTTCAAACTGGAGCTTCTCTTATATTATTGTTAGTAAGCTTGGTAAACAAAGGATTTTTTTCTGATTATTTTTACTTTCCATAATAACAACCTAAGCAGTGTTCATGTAGCTTCTGTTGGGGGTTGTCCTCCATGTTGGCTTTGTGGTAAAACTGAGCCTGTTGAGTGAGTGTTCCATCTGGCCATTTTGTGTGTCAGTGTGGAGATGTTGGCAATAGAGCACATTTAGTTCAGCCAATAACTAGTATTTTTGCCTTATTTTGCCATTTTATAATGATCGCCATCTTTAATGAGACTAAACTGTTTTGCAGTCCTAAGTCTTGAATTTGAAACAGTTGAACCAAATCATGATGTTGAAATAGTAGCCTATTGAATAATTGATTGCATTTAATATATTACATACATTTTAAAGTTGTCCCATTCATAAATTGTTTAGCCCTGCACCTTACTAATTATCATTGTTAAATTTTCCCTTATGAGATGGTGAATTGATGTGATCTATTTAGTAGGTTTTTAGTGTTTGTAAAAATCTTTTTTTTTTAAAGTCAAATGTTATGTTATGGTCCTGAGAATATTGCCCACCAGCTTAATGCATTTTAACATGATATAATGACCTTCAGAAAGTCAGCCTTTTAAGTTTCTTTTTTTTTTGTTTGTTTTTTGTAGGAGTGGCAGCCTCCATTTGCTTGTGATGTTGACAGACTTCACTTTACTCCACGAATTCAGAGGCTAAATGAACTTGAGGTAAAATGTTTATTTTCTGTGATTAAAATATTATTTTCATAAATATGCATATGTTTATTAATGGTTATAATTTTGAAAGGCCACTCATGAGGAGCCTTTTTGCCCTAATTTATTTCTTTATGATAGGTACTTCTATTGCCAACAAAATAAACTTGTTGTTTGTACTTCAGAAACATTTTCTTTCTTGTTTTTTCTTATAAACAATACAATATATTTTGTTTGTGTTGATAATTCTTTAGGATATAAACAAACCACATTTTAGAGGTTTCTAAATCATTTATATTTTTACATAGTAATTTGTTGTTGAATCTCAGAAAATACACAGCAGTACTCGTGCTGATATTGTTCTTGTTAAAGTCCTACGCAGCTAATAAATAGCATCAGTCGATATTGTTATCCGTCCAAATTCGAAAAGGGATTTGTCAAACTGAACCCACATATTTCATAAGGCCCAGACCAGAGTCAAGCTCAACTTCTTGGACAAGATCGCCAAATTCTGGGATTTGCAGGGATGTGCATTGAAGATTCCTCACGTGGAACGGAAGATTTTGGACCTGTATAAACTTAATAAGGTAGATGATCTTAATGGCACATTGGTTACAAAAGCAGCAACAAACTGCATTTTCCTAATCTAATGAGGCCATTGTAATTTTCAGATGGTGGCAGATGAGGGGGGATTTGACGTTGTGTGTCGGGAGAGGCGATGGACCAAGATTGCACTTCACATGGGCTTTGCACCAGGCAAGGCTATTGGCTCGCACCTACGGGCCCACTACGAGAAAATCCTTTACCCCTACAACCTGTTTCAGAGCGGAGCGAACCTTCTGGTGAGTTGGACACATGTGTCAGAGCCTTAGTTAATCTGCCTGTGCCTGTTGACTTTGCACCACCAGCTGATGCTGTCATGGTGGATATTTGGGCATGTGAATCTCACTTGTTGGCAGGTGTCACAGTGCTTAGCCACTGGTTTGTCTTCGTAGCATCCCATTTTAACTTTCTACAAAGATTGCTTGCTTTTATAATTGTCATTCTATAATACAGGACTGCAGACTTGTGTATACATATAACATCTCAGGTATAATTAAATATTTACATACTATTATGCCTTATTTATGTAGTCATTGTTTGAGTGGATGTCCAAACAAGGAAGTCAAAGTTTTTTTCTAACTGTTTAATAATTAACTGTTTAAATATGAAAAATACATAAATAAACTGAGGCATTTAGTCTAATAAATCGTTCAAACAATGTCCTGACTCGATCAAGTCACCAGTCTGCACCTTCATATACATAAACATTGTTTACAAGAGAGCACCAAGAGAAGTGATTGGATATGTGTGACCTCTTCTTTAAGAGGTCACTCTAAATTGTTGTGTAACCCATGCAAGCTCTCTCTTGCCTCTCTCAGGCTCCAGAGCTAGCCACCAAACTGATGCGTTTAGTGGCTGATCCTGAATTCAAAAAGGTATGTTTTTGTCATGGGTAAAAACAAAGTAACAGCCTATGTGGCTTCTGCATTCATGCATTGTCTAAAACTCAAATGTATCCCTTCTCTTGTAACAAACAATGGCAGATTCAGCCGAATGAGCTGCTTGAGCTTTAGATGGTGACTCACTATCTGTCTGTCCTCTTTGGCAACTTTAGTTTTTGTCTTCTCTTGGAAAGCTAACTCGCTAACCGTCTCACCTAATTCATGACACACTTTTCTGACAATAAAACCAAACATGGCCAGGATATTAAGTCTTGTATGTGATAAACAAACAACAGTGCCTATTTGGCCACAGGTTAAAGCAGAATATGCTTTATGATCCTAGTTGTTATCTTCTTCTTAACTCAATTTAATTTTGCAAGCATTTCATAAACACTCTTGGAGATACTTCAGCAATTGAAACTAAATAATGAAGAAAGTCATGATCCATATATCTTGCAAAATTTAGCTTATGGCATAGTTTGCATGTGATAATAATGCATAATGTGTTTGCTTTATCTTCCAGTGTGTACAGAAGCCAACCCTGCCGGTGGAGAGTAGTGACACAAAGGACTACAAGCCCCATGACTTGGCTCAGAGACAGTCTCTCCAGTCGTCCGACACCTGCCCCAATGCCCGCCGTGCCAAGCGCATCAAAACCGAGGTGGATGCTCTTCAACAGAGCGACACACACTTGTCAGAAGAACACGTCACAACAAAACCTGTAATTCAGAGTGTTAATTTTTCCAACAACATTTTAATGCAAATTAGTAGCTGTATGTGTATGGTGTGTGTGTGTGTGTGGGGGGGGGGGGTCATATTGAAATCACAACTTTTCATACAATCAACCAGTGTGAGATTGTTTATGCTAACGCTGTGTAATTTTCCTTGTTTTTATTCTTCTTACTAAGAGTTTAGTTTGGTGAATATACTCCTTTCTTCTTTTGTTACAGGTGGGCTGTGTAAAAGCAGAACCAGGGGAGACGGTAGAGAATCGACCCAATCTGAGGAGGAGAATGGGCTCTTTAGTTGCCAAGCCTGAGCCACCCGGTGAGAAAGTCAACCTGTTATACAACATTCTTATACAATCGGTATCTAAAGTTAGAGCATAGACAATTCTGCATGATAAGTATGTGGTTGCAATTATTTGATGATGATTACTTTTCACCTTTTTAGAGAAAGAAATAGAGATTCCTATCCCAGTTAAACAGGAGCCTGTGGAGGTCAAGGAGCCAGCAAGTGAAGCTGACAAAAACAAGTCTCGGTACAAGAAAAACATCCCTCTGGCTCCAGTGAGTATGGTAAGTAGGAAGGGTCTGTTACCTACACTGTTGGATTGTGAGAATCTTAAATAGTTGTTTACCCTAAACATTTAATATCTATAAAGAACATACATTTATGTTGTGATTTTCAGTGGCTTTTAAATCAACCTCTCTCTCCACCATTTAATCTCTGCAGGTGGACCTGGTGGTATGTCTGGTGTGTGGCAGCGGAACCGAAGAGGACCGCCTTCTGCTGTGCGACGGCTGTGACGACAGCTACCACACCTTCTGTCTCATCCCGCCACTCCATGACGTCCCCAAAGGAGACTGGAGGTGCCCCAAATGTCTGGCTCAGGTGAGGCAGAGTCTTATTGTCGTTCTTCGACCAGACGATTTCCCTAAAGATCTACGCACACAAACAACCTTGTCTGTTGTTAAAAACCTATGGTGGGCTCATATTAAAAAGGGCTGTAGCTGTTATTTTTGACCTATCTAATTTATTTTTCCTCTTTATCAAGGATTGTGAAATAATCCTGATAAAAGTTGCTTGTAATATGACGTTTAAAAAATTATTTACAGGAGTGCAGCAAACCACAGGAAGCATTTGGCTTTGAGCAAGCATACAGAGACTACTCTTTGCGTGCGTTTGGTCAAATGGCAGATGCCTTCAAATCTGATTACTTCAACATGCCAGTTCATGTAAGTAGAAAGTATCCACGAATTGTTACATACCCTATGTGACCATAAACCCTTTTCTTTTTTTTCCATTGTTGTTTGCATTGTTTTAAATGGATTTCAGATGGTACCCACAGAGCTGGTGGAGAAGGAGTTCTGGCGTTTGGTTGGAGCTATAGAGGAAGATGTAACAGTGGAGTACGGCGCCGACATCGCCTCCAAGGAGTTTGGGAGCGGATTCCCCATCCGAAATGGGAAATTCAAGGTTGCCCCTGCAGATGAGGTGAGCTTTTTTTTAAGTGCTCTAAATATATGTCCTTGTCATTATGCATTAATCATTCTTGTAATTTTGTCACGTAATAACTTCAACATTATCTTGTAATGGCGTTGATACTGCTATCACTATATCACCATAACAAGAGACTATGTTTTGTTATTAATGCAAGACTATATTTTGTTATTAACTCAAGACTATATGTTATTGTTCACAGAAGTACCTCAAGTGTGGCTGGAATCTGAACAACATGGCGATGATGGATCCCTCTGTGTTGACCCATGTCACGGCTGACATCTGTGGAATGACCTTACCCTGGCTCTACATCGGCATGTGCTTCTCCTCCTTCTGCTGGCACATTGAGGATCACTGGAGCTACTCCATCAACTACCTGCACTGGTACTTGTACAAGCGGCTCTTGTTTAGTTTTTCAGTATCACAATAAGTCTTTGGGGTCGCCCACATCAGTCTTTTTCACATTTCATAGGCTAGGGGTCGTGGCTTTCTTATTTGAATGAAAAGTCGGGTCAGAGATTTCCATTTTCATAGTTGTAATAATGTAACCAGAATATATATATGTTTATTTTTCCGTGACAAAGGGGGGAACCGAAAACATGGTACGGAGCACCGGGCTTTGCTGCAGAGCAGCTCGAGACAGTGATGAAGAAACTTGCTCCGGAGCTGTTCCAGTCCCAGCCTGACCTCCTGCACCAGCTGGTCACCATCATGAACCCAAACACTCTGATGGCACACGGAGTTCCGGTACATCTCTCTTTCTTTTTTTTTTCTCTCTTAACTGCTTCTTTATCCTTGCCATTCAAGTACCACTGTGCTACTGTTTTTAATATGTGAATCACATATTACTGCTTTTCTGTGAAATATTTTTGGGGTGTGCTTGTGTCTATAGATTTACAGAACCAACCAGTGTGCTGGGGAGTTTGTTGTTACCTTCCCCAGAGCTTACCACAGTGGCTTCAATCAGGGCTTCAACTTTGCTGAAGCTGTCAACTTCTGCACTGTGGACTGGGTAACCTTTTAGGGACTTTCATAGTTGTCATTGTTGTAGTGTTTTTATTGTACTTTTTTTTTTCTACTGACTTACAGCTATTTGTTTCTTGTATGTATTAAATTGTTTTATTGTTGCTTAAGAACTTTATAATTTAAAAAAGAAAACGCACTATATTGTTATAATGATCAACTGCAAGATGGAAATTCACTTTGTGTTCTTTTTTTTTTTTTTTTATCAACGTCAGATGCCTCTGGGCAGACAGTGTGTCGACCACTATCGTCTGCTCCACCGTTACAACGTCTTCTCCCACGATGAGATGGTCTGCAACATGGCTGCCAAAGCAGAGAACTTAGATGTGGTCCTGGCCTCTGCTGTCCTAAAGGACATAGCCATTATGATCCGTGAGGAGAAGACCCTAAGGGATAAAGTCAGGAAGATGGTAGGCTTGGTAGCCACATTTATTAATTTTTTTTCTTTACATAACCAAGCACATGCTTGGGGCTATTGAGTGTTTTATTTAAGAATTGTATTTAAGCAACATCATTAGACAACAGCCATACACTATGGGCTGGTTTCCCAGACAAAGATTAAGCCACGTCCTAGACTAAAAAAAATGTCAATGGAGAATGAGATTTAGTCTAGAACTAGGCTTAATCCATGTCCGGGAAACTAGCCCAAAGACTATTAGATACATAGTAAGATACTAATATATTCTAATTAAGGAAAACCACAAGCTATAGTTCTGTCTCTGTGTGGGTTAGGTTTTAACCATGGCCCCTATTATCGCCCGTCTCTTCCCCAAGGGAGTGTTACATTGCCGGGAGGCGAAATACGATCACCTGCAGGATGATGAGCGGCAGTGTGCCAAGTGTCGGACCACCTGTTACCTGTCTGCTGTGACTTGTCCCTGCAGGCCCGGGGTGTTGGTGTGTCTACACCACATCAACGACCTCTGCTCCTGCCCCATCACCAGCTACACACTGAAGTAAGGCCACTGTTCTGGCTGCTGGCAAAAAAAAGGTTTATTTGCTTTTAAACTTGACATGATAAAGGTATGGAATGTATTTTGGTCCCTTGTTGATTATTCTTTTAAAGGGGGAAGGGATTGGCATTGATCTGAAAGAAGATAGAAGGCTGAATTAAAAATGTTTTTTTATTAGATTTCATCGTAAAGATGGTGTCATCCTGACTTAGACTCATTCCTTGGCCTTTTCTTTCTTTTTTTTTTGCTACCAAACTTATATTGCTCAAATCTGGCCGTGTGTTTACCCCGTTACTGTTCTGTTTGTAGTTACAGGTTTACACTGGATGATCTCTACCCCATGATGAATGCGGTGAAGCAGCGATCCTTGTCCTATGATGAGTGGGCTTCCCGTGTGTCTACAACACTCGAGGCCAAGCTTGACAAGAAGAGAGGTGAGCAGCCTCACTTCCAGTCATTGTTTGGATATTTTTTTATTACCTAATCACAAGTGCCATTGGTAGCTGTACTTGTTACAGCAAATCTTTGGGATGAGTATTTGCTACAGCATCTAACTAGTGTGCGTCTGCGATTCATACCGCTTTCAGCCGCGATTTTACTAGATTTTTCTGTGAACTTTTGTGAATAATTTTTTGGGGGATGTTCTCTTCAAAGGTCTGGCAGTGTTCCGCACTCTCATTGGCGAGTCCGAATCCAAATCTTTCCCTGACAACGACCTCCTGAGGCGCCTCCGTTTGGTCACCCAGGACTCTGAGAAGTGTGCTGTGGTGGCACAGCAGCTGTTGAATGGCAAGAGGCAGACCAGGTACGGTTACAAACACATATACATTGTTGCTCACTCACACACTCTTTCTCACTTATTTGGAGCCCCCTTTCCTCAATGAAATAGTGAAAGTCCAGCGCAAGAGCTAGATTATGAACATTGCCGAGTTTGTCTTGATTCCTCTGTCCTGCGTAGGTATCGCTGTGGCGGTGGGAAATCTCAGAACCAGCTGACCGTAGAAGAGCTGCGGTCCTTCGTAAGGCAGCTTTACAACCTTCCCTGCAGTCTCCGCCAAGCTCCCATGTTAAAGGTAAGTTCATGGGCAGGAACGCACGCTTTCTTTGACAATGTAAGGGAAATGTTAGGACTGTGAAGTAGAGAAACGAAACATATAAAACATTTTATTGGGTTATTATGACTTGTACTTTCTGTAGATTTATATTTTCGTTGTGACAGTGCATTTTGTTTTATGTACAGTATTTAATTTTAAACCTCAAATATGAAAACTGTTGATGTGATAAGCTGATGATAGCAAATGTTATTTTGCAATCATGTTCACCGTAGGAGCTTTTGAATCGCATCGAGGACTTCCAACAGCACAGCGAGAAGGTCCTGTCGGACGACGCGCCCAGCACGGCTGAAATCCAGAGCCTGCTGGACGTCAGCTTCGACTTCGACGTGGACCTGCCCGAGCTCCCTCGTCTCAGAGAACGGCTAGAGCAGGCGCGCTGGCTGGAGGGCATCCAGCAGGCCAGCGGTCAGGTCGCCACCCTGACACTGGACACCATGAGGAGGCTCATTGACCAAGGCGTTGGCCTTAACCCGCACCCATCTGTGGAGAAGGCCATGGCCCGCCTGCAGGAGCTGCTGACGGTGTCTGAGCACTGGGAGGAGAAGGCTGGAAGCCTGCTCAGGGCCAGGTGAGGGCAGCACTGAGACGCCTTCCATTTTGTTTACGAGGATAGAAAGCGATTGTGACAGGAAGATTTCCCTTCTGATTTTTTATGGTCGAATTAAACTGATTGTTCCACACCAAACTCTTGTCAAACATGTGCATTACTCTTTTGTCAGTAGAAAAGAGGTAAAACATTTTTGTGAATGCCAGCAAGTATGGTTTGCTGGCGTTTTACTATACCAGCATACTATACCAGCATTTGCACTAGGTGACTCGTGCATACCTGACTTATGCAGCATTATGCAAGTGTCCCTGATTTTGCTTCATTTTAATTACAGCTAGTGCAAAATGCTGCTGCTAGAATATTCAACAAGATCAACAAAAAGTGAGCATGCATATATCTAGTTTTGCCTTCATTCCATTGGTGTCTGGTGCTTTTCAATAACCACTGTCACCAGCGCTTCAAAAGGCTTTTAAATGGCATGGCTCAAAAATGTGCATCCATATATATCTATATAAAAGTAACGTTTCAGGCATTTGCATCTGCAGAATTAATTTCTTCGTCATTTTTTATCTTCGCAATCCAGCAGTACTGGATATTTGTTTCCAAGTAACTTTACCATGCTTACTAGCACAAATAGTCTCATATAAAAAAAAAACAATGGTTTCTTCTCTGAAGCTGTTAGGTTAATCTGTTAGTAAAGGAAAACTTGTGCATGATCCAAACTGTCACCTCAACTCTCTGGTCTGGGCAAGTTGCAAAACATTTGAAAGAGGAAAGGTTTGAAACACACATTTAGCGAAAATACATTTGGGCATTTTGGAAGTTCATCAATAATTTTTATTATAAAGTTACAATATTTTTTTGTTTTGCTACAGCCATCGACTTGACGTGCATGTGATTGTAAAACACTAGTCTTTAGCTCACACTTTGGGATGTTTTGTCCTTCCATCAGGCCACCCCACACCATCGACACACTGAGTGCCGCGGCAGAGAAGGCTGGTGCAATCCAAGCCTACCTACCCAACTGTCAGCTGCTTAAAGACTCCATCAGGAGGGCCAAAGAGTGGCTTCAGGAAGCAGAGGAACTTCAGGTTTGCCAACTCTCCTTTTGAACACTGTCGCTCTCACAGGCACCTTTTTAATCTATTATATGTGATGTAAATTATTATTATTAAATATGTAGTTTTAATTTGGAACGACATTTTGCATGTGCCTTTCAGGCTGGAGGTCATATCCCAGTGTTCGACAACCTGTCTGACATGGTGCTACGTGGACAAGCCATCCAGGTCCACTTGGAACCTTTGGAGAGTCTGGAGGCCCTGGTGGCAGAGGTGGAAGCTTGGAGAGAGTCGGCAGCTCAAACCTTCCTAATGCAAAACTCTCCGTTCACTTTGCTCGAGGTGATCTTTCCTTAATGCTGTCCATATGGAATGTCACCTGTGAACATGACTGGGATCAGCATGCCTACTTTGTTCTTCTCTATTGTAATATTTTGTTTTGTTTTACAGGTTCTTTCTCCAAGATGTGAATTTGGTACTGTGTGTTCTCCAAAGAGGAAGTCCAAAAAAGTTAAAGATTCTCCTCTGAACAGCAAAAAGAAAGTTGCGAGGCTTGAGTGTCTGAGCGACGTGGAGAAGGCCCTCTTGGAGACCAAAGATTCTACCTCGGCTGTAAGGAACCACAATGTTTCCTCATAACAAAACCGGATACTAGCACTGGCATGGCTAGTAAATGCTTGCAATAGTCTGTTTTTCAAATGTATCCTTATTGTTTTTTTTAAATTGAATAGGATAATAATGGTAAGTCATTATTAGTAAGTAATTTGGAAGACGTAATGTAGTCAACACACCTTTTAACAATTCAAATGCTTCTGACTACAAACTAAACCGTGGTTCTTGTCTTGATTTTTTTTTTAATCTCCACAGATGACAATTCTGGAAGAGGTGCGGTTACGGGAAATGGAGGCTCTGTCCTCTCTCAGGGCAGCCAACGAGTCCAAACTCCTCCCCACAGCAGACTCTATGGACCTGAAGGTGTGTGTTTGTCAGAAGAGCCTCATGGGAGCCATGCTGCAGTGTGAGCTGTGTCGAGACGCCTTTCACAGTGTCTGTGTGAGGGACCCCTCGGAAGCCCGCTCAGCCCAGCCGTGGCTGTGCCCGCTCTGCAGGCGCTCGCAGAAACCTCCGCTCGACAAAGTCCTGCCCTTGCTGTCGACTCTGCAGCGTATCCCCGTGCGTCTGCCCGAAGGCGACGCAGTGCACTACATGATCGAGAGGACTGTCAACTGGCAGCATCGTGCACAGCACCTCTCAGACTCTTATAATCTGCCAGAGCTGCTGGAGGAGGTATCAGGTGCCCCGCCCACTCTGCCGTGCTGGGCAACCGTCAATCACACGACTGGCTATGAGCAGGTTACTAAAAGCTTTCACCATAGATTTTTTGTTTTTTTTACGGGTTTTCAAATCTCCCTGGCCCAGAGAGTCATGTTTTTGTTTGTTTTTTTGTTCTTGTGTTGACACAGGCTCCTCATTTGACTCCAGAATGGAACAGAACAAGCCATCCACAGACGGTGTTCTACACAGAGCAGCGATGCATTCCACTGCAAGGTCAGCATCAGCCTTTAGCCTGTGATTCTGACCTATACGCACAATTGCAAAATTATGCCGCTTAAAATGCTACAAGTTCCCTTTCAGAATGCTGATATGTCTCTGGTTAGGTCTGAGTGCAGACCTGGAGGAGCTGATGGTGGAGGGGCTCCTGTTGCAGGTGTCTCTGCCCGAGATCCAGAACCTCTACCACCAGTTACTGAATGGCCTCAGGAGCCACCTCACAAAGGGACGCACGTCGCCGCCGAATGACACTACAGACTGTGACCAGCGCAAGCAATGCAACTCTCAGGGAAAGAATCTGCCACAGAAAGAGGTAAGCTAATGTCTTTAATGCAACACTGTACTAACAATATGTTTTGGCCCTTTTGTTTTCTGCCTGTTTAACATAATTCATATATCCACTGTTTGACCTACTCGTTGTTGACTTAGTATGACTTCATAAAAGTCCTGTGGAACTATGTTGCTAGATCAAAGATTGGCACATTGGGCTGTTCCTCGATCAAAACCATTACAAATGTATTGAAATTATCTTTAAGGCCTTAGAAAATGACATTACATTTTGATATTCCAGTGGGAATACAGAATAGATATCAGGAAAGTGCATCTTTATTATACTAATTAGCCACAGTAATATAATTATTATTTTATTTTTTTAAATCATGTTTTTTTATCTTCGCTAGGATGCGGCCTATGTGACAAACTGTGGGGACAAGAAGGTCAAGCGTCATCTGGAGAGGGAGGGTCTGGAGGCAGAACGCAGAGCCAAGGCCAAGAAGCTGCAGCACAAGAGACAGAAGATCAACAAGGAGAAGAGCCTGGAGCGCAGGGCAGCCTCCACGTCGTCCTCTCCTCGATCAGACTTCTCTCAGTCAGACGACTCCGACGAGGAAATGGCTGTGTGTCCGGCAGAAAGCTGTCAACTACCGGAGGGAGATGAGGTAAGAAAAAAAAAATCTAAATGTTTTTCCCGTTGGATAATCGTTCTCATAGGCTGTTTAGTATAGTTTTGTTTTGTTCTTTTGTGCTGACGATGCCTTTTTGAACGCATGGATGCCAGCTTCAGATTTCAATTTGAGATATTTGATATTTGTATCTTCTATAATTGTGGAGTGAGTGAAATGTTTTTCCGTAAATATAATAGAAGGAATAGTCCATTATTTAATCATATTTTTTATCGTTGCCAAGTATTTGATTTGGATAATCTGCTAAATGTGTATGAGAAATAATTCAAAAGACATGCCTCTTTCTTTTTTTTTTACTTTCTAGGTGGATTGGGTTCAGTGTGATGGCAGCTGTAACCAGTGGTTCCACCAGGTCTGTGTCGGTGTGACACCAGAGCTCGCAGAAAAAGAGGACTACGTTTGTGTGAGCTGTTCAGTAAAAGATGGACACACGAGGAAGTAAAGCAAGACAAAATGAAGATGTTTTTAATTTTCTTTTTTGTTTTCTTTTTTTTATTATTATTTGTCTGAAGGAAAAGCTGGTCTGCCAGTCTTCACTCCATTTTAGCAAGCCACCAGTCCAGATGTGTCACTGAGCCTGTGTCCTTTGTGTCCAGCACCCCTCAGATACCCATCCCTGATACCCTACCCTATGTCCATACCTTTTGTAACAACGGTGCTATCTTCTCTTTATTGACCTGTTTCCCAGAACTATACCCGTTTTAGTTTTTGTTTAGTTTTTTTGTATTTTTTACATATTCTATATAAATATTGATTTCTTCTTATATTGGTTGTGGTTGTCCAAAAAAAATATACACAGGAACGGGGAACGTGTGTTGCATAAGATTCCAGTACCTTGTTACAAAGGAGTCTTTAACTATAATGCACCCTATTAAGATCACGGGTTGGTAGTATCTTCTTTTGAACGTACTTGCATGCAAATTCAGAGACACAGAGAGAATTAAGGATTTCCATCCCATACCCCCTTTCCCAAAGAAAATAAGATAAATAATGCATCTTTTTTTTCCCCTTTGAAACCCAGTGTTTAGTAAATCATGCATCTTAATAATATAATTATTACATTTTTTGTAGACTAGGTTTATTTATCTGAGCAATAATGTTTGTCTGAAATGAATTGACTTAAATGGCTTGGTCTCTGCTGATCTTTGTGTTGGTGCTTTAGCATTGGTTTAATGTACAGAAAGCTTATGTAAGTTGTGAAGTAGCAATGTAGCAGAAAGAAGGAAAGTAATTGCTATATTTACTGCTACAGTTATGTAATGAAGATTGGGCTAAGGATAGTTTGGGGGGAAAGTGTGGGGTAGTTAAAGACATTGCAGTTTATATTGTGGAATAAATCCCTTTTGTTCTAAAATCCCAAAGATCTGTATCTGTGTTTATTTATCATCATGTTCTCCAATGTATTTAATTTTTAAGTTTGACCATTAGATGTCCTCTTTTCTCATGCTGGTCTAAGCAGGGTGGGTGGTCAGTTAACCTTTCTTTATTTGCTTGAGTGTTGCGGTGATTATACATTGTTGTAAGATTTTCTATTTACGTTTCAAAATGTGTTTTATGCATATGAACTTGGCAAAATGATACAACAATCAAATATTTTTGACAGAACTATCTCTTAGCCAGCTATGTGCAGCTCTGTTCTTGCTACAAGTCGTCTTGATAGGCTGTCCGGATGGTTCCTCTGATAGGCCAATACTCTAGTTCTATGTCCAAAATAGGATGGAAAGAACGAAGAGCCAATGGATCTTAGAATAATGCTCTTTAAGAACAGGGACCCAACTAACAGGTGTTCAGGAGGTCCAGACAAATACACACAATAGATCAGTAAGCAGCATCACTCGGGCTAATGATGTCAAGGACTAGACACAGGCATGAAAAGCCTTCCGAGGAAACCAATGAAGACGACAGCGATATTGACAACCTGTTGGCCTGTCTTACGCCTGCTGAAGTTGAAGAATTGGAGAACGAAATTACGGTTATCGAACCGGATCCGATGGTGCCTGTCGGTCTAAGGCAGAGAAACCAGACTGATAAACAGCCGTCACTAAAATACAACAGAGGGGCAATGCTTGATTTCTGTGAACGCGAAACCAAGAGACTTATTCAGAGGGAGTTGTCAATTGAGGTATGAGGCACGTTTTGTTGTAGCCTATGGGACAGTCAAAATGTTGCAAGTAAATATATGTATCTGAATAAATCAACACATTATACATACCCAATGTAGGACCACATTTTGTGTATACTTCTCTTTTCAGTCGTTCTATGAATATATTACAATAGCACACTCATTACACTGTTAGAAAATGGACTTGATTTAAGTAGTGCTTATTAATTCATTTGCAGTTCTTTGTTTTCTTTTCTTTTTTTGCAATGCTATTGCAAATATTTAATATCTGCTCTAGCTGGCCTTACAGTACTTCAACAGGTGCAAAGTGAAAACTGAAAATATCTGTCACAACTAAGATTTTTAATCTCCAGGGTGTCTATGGGTATGAAAGCCCTTGTGTAAATAGACAGAGGGTTGAGTATGCAACTGTGCATCACAGATCACCAAGTTGCTAGGCAGTGCCTTTTTCTCCAGATAAACAAAGGATGCTTCACAAAAACAAACTCAGTCAAAGCCTTGCAAACAAGCATTTCATACTAATCTTAAAATTATACTAAGTACATTTATAAATTGCAACTTGCTGTAATGCAATACACCTGCACAACACAAGAGCAATTTCTAGTTCGAACAACAAGTTGTATAAATAATGTAACATTCAATTGTTCATGAATTGATTCATTTCAACTGTAAGCATATTTGAACTATGCTTTCATACTTGACAAAATAAGCAATATTATCCTACTCTTTCCGCAAGTTCTGTAAAAATGTTTTGCCTGCTCTTGAAGTAATACAGGCTTGCAGCTCCTAATTTGAAGAGGAATGAAATTCCTTAACAGACCGCTCTGGCCGACCCACACTGCCTTTTAAGGACAGGTCTGCTCGAGAGTTCATTATAAGGTGTAGTTTCCCTCCAACATGTTCCGCAAGGGACACAAAGCCCTTGCCAAAGGAACATTATTGACAAAAAGAATCTAGTCAATAATAATTTCATATTTGTCACATTCACATAACTATTTGTGTACAATGTTATTGCTATCTTGGAAACATTTTAAACAGAAGTTACAAGATATAAATATCCTGTATAATACTTGGAAATTTTTTTGAGTAATTTTAAATTGAAATGTGTTTGCTGCATTCTTAATCTATACTGTCTATACTATACTATACTTTTTTATGTTCTCTGTCATGCTGAAAGGGGGGTCCTGAAGCTGAAAGATGGAGATGGGATAATCTGAAGAAAATGACAAAGAGCTGTGATAGTTTCTTCACAACACCAGATGACCACGACGACAGAGAGTCGGATTGTTACCCTGTTGGAAACAAAAACCAGGACAGCTCAATGGAGAAGGAGGGGGACCTAGACAGCAGTGCATGTGGTTTTAATAGTCCCCCTCAAGAAAGGCAACCACAAGAGAGCGTCATAGAAGATGAGGGACAAGACATAAAAGGAGAGGAAGGTGAAGTTGGGAAAAACAAGGGAAGGAAAGCAGAGTTGAAGGACCAAAGGGGAGATTGTAAAAAGCAAGAGAGTAGCAGCAAAACACTTGACCTTATCTCAAAATTACAAGGGAAAAATTACAGTTGTGAAACCAAAGGAGATGTTAAAAGTGAGAAATTGGAATGCAAAACCAAAGAACTCATTTCAAAGTTGCAAGGACATGGTAATAGGGAGGATAATAAGGGGAACAGCAGGATAGAAAAATCACACAAAACTAAGGATGGTAAAATAAGAGGATTCTTTTCCAGAAAGGACAACACATTTTGTGTAATAAAATGCTCTGAAATAGAAGTAAAAAGTAATAGTAAGGAACACGACAGACAAAAAGACAGCTCCGACAAGAAAACGAGTAGACTTCAGGAATGTGAAAAGACAACACAATGTAATACAAGTGAAAACTTTAATTCACAAAAAGTAAAGCATGTTAACAGCAGAGAAGAACCCCAAGTTGCTGTGGGTGTCAATGCAGAAGACGAAAGTAACGTTTCCAGTATGTTTAATGAACTCCTTGACAGGGTCCGAAACAATGATCCCTCATTGACTGAAGTGAACGTCAATAACTCAGAGGTTATTAAAACCCAGACGCTTATAGAATTTGCCGAGGGTCTGTGTAACAACGTCCATGTGAAAACTTTTGCATTGGCTAATACCGGGGCAGATGACCATGTGGCTTATGCCATAGCAAGCACTTTGCTGACCAACAGCTGTCTGGCCAGCATCATCTTAGACTCAAACCACCTCACAAGCAAAGGTATCCTTGCCCTGGTCCAAGCCATAGAGCACAATGTTACTGTCACTGAACTCCGCTTTAACAACCAGCGACACATCTGTGGAGGGAAAACTGAGATGGAGATGGCTCGGATGCTAAGGGAAAACCACACATTGCTTAGACTGGGGCACCATTTTGAGCTGGCTGGGCCAAGGATGACATTGACCAACATTCTGAGCCGTAACATGGACCAACAGCGCCAACGTCGGATGCAGGAGAAAAAACAGGTTGAGCAGTTCACTCAGCCAAACCTACCTTGCCAGAAAACCTCTTTGTCCCCCCAGCAGCCTCAACAATCAAGACAAACACCACAAGAAAAGCGCTCTGACACACAAACCAACAAGAAAAGGACACATACGTTCTCTGTGTTCAAGGACAAAGGAAGCATATTCAACAAAACAGAGACAACCTCTAATGTCTCGTTGGGGAAAAACTCTCCCGGACCTTCCCACAAGGTCCTCTCAAAGGTAAAGGTTGGACAGTCCGGCCGAGTGTCTCCACCTCGTACCCCTGCTACAGGAATGGAAAGCTGGTCTTTGCGGAAGACCCTTACACCTATGTCAAGGAGAAAACTAAACGGGCAGATATCACGCAATTCTGGAGGCAGAAACTCCAAGGACCAACTACTAGACTCCATTTGCAGCACGACAATGAAAGCTTTCAAAAAGGTTAGAGTAGATGAAAAAATATGGTGTCTATTCCAACAAGCAGTGATCGATTGTATCTTCTTTGAATGGTTGGACAGTGTGTGTGGATTTAAAACATTGTTCAGTCTAATAAGCTCAATATACTCATGCACCCTGTTATTTTCTTGAATTACTCTCTCTTAAATTTTCTCTCTTGCAGGTTGATGTTCCAAAGATGTTTCGCTAAAGTGAAAGGAATGTCTACATCAACAAAGGAAAAAAATCTTCAAACAAAATTCTAATTAAGCAATGATCATAACTACATATGCACACACAACCACACACACACACACATCTATATATATATATATATATATATATATTACAATGTTAAAAGTACAAATATGGTTACTATTCACGTAAGGAAACTCATCCTTCTATTTACTGTGGTCTATTCTCTGCTCCCTTCCTTCCCACTTTCCTTTCTTTGAATTTATCCAATGTCCCTATTAGGCTGCTGCAGTGGAGAAAATACCATGAAAGAATTCAATGATTCCTGTTCTTTTCAATTATTGGGTGATTGCCAGTTAAATGTCTTGCTCTTTAATGCCGGGGCTTTGTACTGCCAAAGAGAGAGAGAGAGATGGAGGTGGTGAGCATGATGGTGGAAAAGGGAACTGGAGGTAAACATTTGGAAACTGACAATTTTGTGAGCACATTTTTGTGATAAACCTACTCGGATCATACCTATTTTTGAAATATTTCACCATAAACATTTTTTGTCACATTGTTATAATTATAATTTCATCAGTAAATATTCATAGACATGTTTTGGTGAAGCCGTCCATTTTATTCTATAATAATTAAATTTCACTCTGTCCAGACGGCAAAGTTTCTGACTGAACTATATACTTACTGCATCTATAACACGTGGGCATCGTTGACTGTGTTACTTCCTCAGTAAAGAGATGCCTGTGACTTATTGACCTGTGCAAGTATTTGTGTTGGGCTCTATCAAAAGAGGAACAAATATTTTTGAGATGTTGTGAAAACCTTGCATATAGTACAAGAACAAATCGTGGTATGCTTAGAACTAAACTTTAGTAACAGTGGGTGCAAAGATTATTGGGGAAACATATTTTATTTGTATTTTATATCTTTACAGTTATTCTTTATCTGGATTGCAAAATGCTTTAGACAGGTTTATGTTAAAATAGAAGTTATTGTAAATAAAGGTGGTCTATTAAAAATCTATGTCCTGTTTGAATGTGTCCACTTCAAAGAGGTTTGCTTTTGTCTGTGACGTTTCCTTCCTGGGATTGGCAAGGCATTCTCTCACTTCCCTAATTCCTATATTAAAACACTGAATAATAGATACAAGTTTGAGACACATCAAATGCTACTGCCCTCTACTTATGATTCTTGAAGGGAAATCATTTTCCAAAAAATCTTAAAAATGAATTGTATGAAAGTTTTATTTTTCCTGCCAGGTGAGTATTTTAAGCCCTTCATATACTTAAAACCCTACAGACTTTACTGTAATTATTTGTAGACAATTGTATTTTTGGAAAATGAAATTGGAAATATGCATAACAAAATAATCTATTGTTAAAAAATGTTATGTCTGTATTTCATGATACATTTAGATTTTTTTTTACTCTTTCATTCAAGGTCTATGCTGTGGTATAAGAAGCAAAATTGGAGCACATGGACCAGTGGGTGGAAGTTTAGATATTAAATGCTCATATCCTGACATGTATCTGTACTCAGCTAAATATTTATGTCGTAACCCCTGTAACACCAATGAGGACATTCTTGTCAAAATTGACCGAGCCGATACAGTGATACAGAAAGGAAGATATTTAGGGTTTGACAGCACAAATGGACGTGTTTTCACTGTTACCATAAAACAACTTGTACTTCAAGACTCAGGTGTATACCACTGTGGACTTGATCTATGGGGAAGAGACTCATTAACCAAAGTAGAGGTTTCTGTAAGTAATGGTATGCCAAATTCATTATTTTGTCTTCATAACATAGACTAAAGAATGTTTGCTGTTACTGATTGAACGAAAAACTAGACATATTGTCTGTTTACTTTTACCTAGTTATCTTCTCGCTGACACCAGTGATGGAAACTACGGACATGATGACAACTGCATTCAAGGGAATAACAGCTACTGAAAAGGTTCAAACTGCTAGATCTTGTGATAGTGCATTATGCATGTACTTTATGTGTTCTAATAAGTGCACACGCAATAATTACATTTGTTTGTTTGCATGTTTTTGTTTATTAATTAGGGGCCATATAAGAAGTGGTGTAATTCTGATGGAGAAATCACATCATCAGCCCCCTCCAGTGAACACTTTGGTATTTTAATTAACAAACTAAACACAAAAGGAAGTTTGAACAAAACAATCTTGCAGGGATAATATTTCATTCATTGTTTTTAAGGTATGAACAGCATCTACACTTCAATTGGTGCTGTCCTTGGAATTTTAATGTGTGTCACTTTGGTGGCACTTGGAGTTTGGCACAGGAAGAAAACGTCCTCTATTTGTAAGAAAAAGCTTTACATTTGGTCCAAATTTAAACACATGCAGAATAACAAGTCCATATTGCATGACAATATTGTCAATGCATTGTGGGTGTTTCATATTGTTTTGCATTGTGTCCCCATAGCATTGCAATCATCAGTTCCTGACAATAGACAGGTAAGATTTTAATCTCTGGATAATTTTCTCGAATGTTCTGATATGTTTGTATTCAAGAATTAGCCGTCTTTACCTTACTGATTCCAGCTAACACTAATCCCCCCTATTCTGTAAAACACACTCTTTTAGGCAGAAGAGGATCTTTGTCATGTGTATGAAGATATATACGCAAAGCATTCTACTAGTCAGACACTGGATGGGAATGAGTTGTATTACACAATTAATTTCTCAGATGCCCCAGGACTGGAAAAGGATAACCTGTTTTCTGGACATAAACCGCAAAGACCGATCCCACTTGTGTGTAGACCTAACAGAATAAGGTCTACTGAATTTTGAGAATGTGGCCATTCTGTGGAAATGCGTAATTCATATTTAAAACAAAAAGCCTAGGCATACACAAAACAGTATAACTATCATCAAATAATGTATGTGTTTGAGCTGCCTATTTAAGGATTTTTTTAACTTCTTATTATTTGTTTGAACAACAAACATTTTTTGTAAATTATGGCTTTGGTTTGGTATGATCATCTCGTTTTTAGAGAGAACTGGGGTGATATTGCAATTGCATAACTGTAAAATAAATCATCTGCACATTTCTCGTTTTTTCTTTAAGTCAATGTAGTAAATGTTCCTTTTTATCCACATTGATCTGCAAACTGAATAGGACGCTGTAGGAGCATTTTGAACACAACAGCTTGACTTGATTGAATGAGTAATAAGGTAAAGCCACCATATCAATGTTGCCATATAAGGTATCCAGGAACAGTACCAAATTAATGACGTTTGCACGGCTTGACAATGCCTAAAAACGATATGCGCGTAACCCACGGAGACATGCGTTATGATCCGTCCTAATTTATCACTATTTTCATAAATCAGAAATAGTCTTAGTTTAATTATTAAAATCGAAGCTATTTTATTTGACAATGCCTAAAATATATCTGTCGACCCTTTGTCTGAATGTGAAACCATTTCTCAATTAGTTAGCACTCAATTTGCAACTTGGTCAAAATAAATAAGTGTATATTAGCTATATAGACAGGCCTTTTTCTGTTGAGGCAGCACCGCATCCCTGAATAGGTTGCCCAACCCTACACAGCCTCAGTACAGTATCCTCGCCCAGTCGGAACTAGCACAAATAGCGGAACAAAACGGGGGTGAGTTGTTTGCGAATCGTGTCTTTGATGTCAAATTAAATTGCGCGATAGCACAATTATTTGGTTGGCCTAAAACAAACAAGAAGTATATACCGGATAATTAAGACTGATCTTCCTTTAAAATGTAGCGTAGGCTAGAAAACGTTACTAACGGCCGCCGTTAGCCAATTTGGCTTGTTGGCTAGCTTGCTTGCTAGCTACATAAAGATAATTGATCAATTTAATCTCAACGTTCTGTTTACATGTTAACCTCTTAGCTCAGCTGTTAGTATAAAGTTAAACTAACCTTTTAATTGTTTAAGTAGTTAGTTAAAAACGGCATGACATGCGTTAAAATGGCTTGTCTGTGAAATTAACAAACTAATTAACGGCAATACGTATTGATGTCTACGTTAACGCTATGCCACGACCTATAAATATGTTGTGGGTCCGTTGCAATTTTAGCACGATATAAACTTTATTCGTTGTATAATTAACGTTATCTGTGATACCTAGCTTGTCTTGTGTTTAGTTGCGTTGCGATAGCTGGGAGGTTAGCTGTTGAGAAGAAGCGGACCAACTTTTGTTAACGTTAGAAAATCCACTTAATTTGGTGAGCTGTTGGTGTTGGATTTACGTTACCGTCACAGCCAAGTAAACGAGTTAGTGAACTCGTAAATTTAAATGGCACCAGTTAAAATGACGCTGCATTCGTTAATCTGGCTAATAATGACGGTGGGTTGAATTTAGCTAGGGCCCTATAAATGACGCTAGTTTACGTTAGCTGACGTTAGCTAAAATGATCCCCATGTAACGTTACGTAGCTCGGTTTGCTAAAATGTAAAGTTGACTGTTTAACTTTTGCTAGATTATTATTTTTGTTTTATCTACAATCTCGCATTCTGAAGCGATTACTAATTTTGTGATTAAGAGTCGACAAATCAGCAGCTCCTTAACGAAGTTTGCTCAATCTAGATCGATCTAGATGGCCTAGTTGAAGGCCAAAGACAAAATAGAAATGTATGTGAAGATATGCTCACAAGCGGAACGACCGTATGCTGATTACTCACTAACTTGATATTGAATCTTATTATATAAATGACGTGTCCTTTACAACTGATATCGGAGACCTCTCCTAGGAGATTTCATGCGTCTTTGCATCTCTGTCTGTCTATTTCAGGTTTCTTGTAAGGAGTTTTTACGACTATCATTGCGTGCTTGTTGGCTCTCAACGCAACATTAGCACCTGATAACTGACTTCAGTGTGCCCAGGGATCTGCTAGCCCTCCCTTACCAGATGTAGAAGGAGTTGCCATCTGCAGCTGTGTACACGGTAACTTGTTCAGAGAGGGGGCGTTTTTTTTTTCTGCTGGAGTGGTGAATATGAAAAAAATGCGCATAGTAAATCAAGACTTTTTTTATTTTGTGTCTTGAAATATAGGTGGAGCACACTCGACAAAAGAAAGCCAGTAGTTATTTGTCAGTTGCCAGAATTAGTGATTCGCTCTGCCAAATTCTTTCTCTCAACCCTTTATCAGTTATACCATTATTTCTTCAATCTGCACTACTCTGGCAATTGGTTACAGGCCACATCAGATGTTTATCAATTCAGACAAAGGCTTTAGTCTTGAATACGATAGATACAGCAACCTTTGTTGCACCGACATGAATTCAAAGAGCTACAGTGTGCGCTCACGTAAGCATCTCTTCCTTTTATGCCGCTAATGATTTCAGAGCGATGGACATCCATGTTTCTCTGATCTGTTCTGTTCTCGGTTTGCCTGCTGCTTGAGCAGAGGAGGATTATTACAATGTCTTGACTAAAGAGGCTGAATGGTTCTTTGTAGTGTCTCATCGTGGGCTTCTGGTGCTGCCTCATGCAACTTGGTTAGAATTGCAAATTGCTCGTTGAGTGTGACAGAGTGTTTTTTGTTTTGTTGTGTTCACATTTAACAACGTTCCACATTAAACAATCCACTAAAAGGATTGTCCTCATTGTCAGACCCATTGCTCAGTGTATTGACACTTGTTCTCAGCAGAAAGTTAACTTATTGTGATTTGCCTAAGCCGTCTCAAACATGCATGCGTCAGCTCACATTTCCACGTCTTGTTTCAGTTTAGCACCACTTGCATATTACTAAACGTGTTAACTTTGAGGCTATCATAGATTAGTCTTTTCTTTATTTTTTTTTGCCGTCTAGAAAGACTAATTTATTTACTATGCAAGGCTGACGGAGGTTGGTGCTACCTCACCCCATATAGTCCTGCTCCTCTGCTTGTTAATGAGATTAAGTTATTTGTGGCACTGACTGTGGATCCTGCCTACGGACTCTACCCACCCGTGTGGCTTTATTCAGGTTGTAGTGTGATCTTGTGAACACAGTAGTCAACCCCATGGCTTCTTCTCTGCCAGCTTCATCATTTTGAAAAGAAAGCAGGGGGTCACACCACCACCAGGGCATCTAAAGTCACAGGGTGGTGGGTGGGAATGGAAAGATCAGTTTTTGGCAGAGAAAAATGTGAAATGTCAGTGGTGAATAATTTTTTGGGGCTAAAATACTGCACTTTGGAGGTCTAAGTGTACATCTAACCATGACTGGAGTGGATTGTCTACATTTGTGACAAATTGTAATAGAGGGGGGAGTGAATTGACCTCACAATGATTTTTTCCCCTTGATTTAATGTACACGGGTCATTGAAAACTAGTTTGATTCTATCAAAAACATTTGAATATCATTGATAATTTCTGTGTTACTAACTGCCGATGTCAACACAGCAGTTGATCGATTTTTATTGATGTATTTACTACATAGCTTTTTTAATTGCATTGATTCAGTTCGATTAGCCTAATAGCATTACTCCCCACAGTATCAAAGACATTATTACACTACAACAGTACGTTTTCTCACATTTAGTTTAAATTATCTAATTAGACTTGACTTCAAATATGCTATTTTGCTAACCTTTTCCTATTTTTGTCTTACAGAGTCTTGTACTGTACGGTGAAAACGCCTCACCATGCGTGAATACAAGCTAGTGGTGTTGGGATCAGGAGGTGTGGGCAAGTCTGCACTGGTGAGTATAGTGGTCACCTTTTTATTAGGCATATACTTATCATTTAAATGTTGTTATTTCTTGGAGAAAGATTTACTAAACATGTGTTTGAAAAAATGTTCTTTATTTGAAAATGTTTAATTATCTTTAGTCTATCTGTTTATGAAGTTGCCTATCAATCTCAGATCTTTAGGTAGGTGTGATGTTTGTCGTCATATACATACATGGTACATATAGCTCTTTTCCGTCAATGTGCTTTTTTCTTTCAGACAGTCCAATTTGTACAAGGCATTTTTGTGGAAAAATATGACCCCACAATAGAAGACTCTTACCGAAAGGTAAACCTACAGAAAAACAGGGTTCTGCTATCACTTTCCACAAGTTGTTCTTAATCTTTGAAATAGCTGAACCTCTGAAATTGCCCTTTTAACTGCCCCCACCTGTTTTGCAATAGCACTAAATCTGTTCCTTTTTTTTATCACCAACAGCAAGTTGAAGTGGATGGGCAGCAATGCATGCTTGAAATCCTTGACACAGCTGGAACAGTAAGTAAACAGGCGCTCATTACACAGATTCTAACCACATAGGTGAAGTATGGCTGATGCATGACAGATTCTCTTCTGCTGTTGCACAACAGGAACAGTTCACTGCTATGAGGGACCTGTACATGAAAAATGGTCAGGGCTTCGCCCTGGTATACTCCATCACAGCACAGTCAACCTTTAATGACCTACAGGACCTCAGGGAACAGATCTTGCGAGTAAAAGATACAGAGGATGTGAGTATGAAAGCAATTGTTTCTGGATGTCTCTAGATACACTGTAGACCCCTGGAAAGTATGTCACAGAGGTGCCAACATGTTGCAAGTTCAAGTAAAAAAAAATTAAATCAAACGACCTTTTTGCAGGGACATGTGTCTTTAAATTCGATCTGTTTTGATTGTCTTCAAAACAACAATAAAAACAGACATCATTAAATGCAGAACTGTATTTTAAAATTAGTTTTGAAGACGAGATTATTTTAAAGATTGTTCAGTGACTTGCATAGAGTTCCATGAGTTTATGGCTTTAGTATAAAGTATATCTGTATCTTAACATGCAAATCCATTAATTTGCATTCCCATCCATGTAACCTTACATCCCATTTTCTATATGCACATACGCAAAACTCATATACATCCCATTCTCTCAACAATTGTAACCCTTAAACCTTAAACCTATTTTCGTCTCCTAGTGATTTTCAATCAATGGAGACTGGCGCAGCGAGTAGTTTTGACTATTCTCATAGGTTCAATGAATAGTTGTTATTTGAGGGCTTTGGTCCTTCCTTCCGAACCAGTCTCTTTACAGTGACGCTCATTTAACTCTTGCTCCACAACGGTTTGTTCCACAGCTCTGGCAGCCGTCTATAGAGCTCTGTTCATTAGAGCCCTCTCTGTGGGGGGCAGGGACCAGCACAAGGGGGGCAGTATCTTTGTAACAAGAGGGAAATGTCATTCAGTGTTGCAGTTCTTAGCTATCTGCCAGCCAGTTTTCTGTGCTGTGCTCATCATTGGTGGTATAAAAGCATGCTGACTATATGCATTATTGATCTATGGTTGCTCTGTGGGGATATGTTTTGGTTTGAAATGGACTCACTGAAAAGCCAGACATTTTCCATATTTATTAAGAAGGGCCAATAGGATGTTAAAATATCTATCTATATGTCTTTTTTTTTTTTCTTGAAATTTTTGTCTCTTCTATACTTATACTGGTCAGGTTCCAATGATCTTGGTAGGCAACAAGTGTGATCTGGAGGATGAGCGTGTGGTGGGTAAGGAGCAGGGCCAGAATCTGGCCCGGCAGTGGAGCAACTGTGCCTTTCTAGAGTCGTCAGCTAAATCAAAGATCAATGTTAATGAGGTAGGCTACAAATCATGTAATTGATCGTTAAGATGTTCTCTCTTTTTGTGTGCAACTTTAAAAGCATTAAAGGCTCTTATACTAAATTTTACTTTATTGAATCGCATGCTTTTCTCTTAGATTTTCTATGACCTGGTCAGACAGATCAACAGGAAAACGCCGATGGAAAAGAAGAAGGCAAAAAAGAAGTCAAATTGCACATTGCTTTAAAACTCCCACACACGGCAGCTCTACGGCAGGTGAGTGGGTGGCAATGGATGATAATCCAGAGAGGTATTATTAGAAAGTGAAATATTGCATTGACATTGTTTTGGTTATGTGGAAACCATGCGGGGTTGGTTCAAAACTACTTGTATCTTGTAATTATTGTGTAGTTTATATGTCACCACAGGTATCTTACTCTTATGACCCTGTTTTTTTATGGTGTAGTGCGACACACGGCTTGGGATGAAAGAAGCGAAACAAATGTAGAAAGTAGATCAGTTACACT
Organism: Galaxias brevipinnis; assembly: GCA_036023535.2. Classification (NCBI taxonomy): domain Eukaryota; kingdom Metazoa; phylum Chordata; class Actinopteri; order Galaxiiformes; family Galaxiidae; genus Galaxias; species Galaxias brevipinnis. The sequence continues at coordinate 27,380 of JAVQIZ010076855.1, forward strand.
CTTACCCAGAGACGCAGCATAACATACTGTATATATTCCCATCATAGATTTGGGTCAGATTTTTCCATTTTCGCTTTGCACATGAGCCATGAAGCATAGTATCACTGGAAAGTGGGTGAGTAGACAACACTTGTCTTACAAGACAGAACAAGTTGTTGGGGTGGGTTTTTTAGGATTAATACCACACATTGAAATTGCCGTCTTCGCATTTTCATGTTGCACACTCTGTTTTGAGATACTGCAGCCTAACAAAGCAAAGTTGTGTTAGTTAAACATTGCTAACAATTTTGAAATAAATAAATTGCATTAGGACAAAAGTGTTGGTATTTCTCCTAGTTGTCATTACATTGAAAATGTGCTCTATTCACATGCTTCTTGTTAACTCTTGCTTTATATAAAGTTTTACTAGCAAAATAGTAAATGCTAAGTATCCCCAGAGAAGCTTGACAAAAAATGTTGTATTAAATTAACATAGACAATTTTGCAGATTGACATCTATTGAGAATGTATTATTTATCTATTTACACTTGGGTAATTAGAATTGGTCTTTTTGCTTAACCTCAGGGACAGGAAGCCCTTTCTCTAATTTTAGACCAAGCTATAGAAGTGTCAGTCAGAATAATTGGCACCTTAACAACCGCATCTTTTTACCGTTTCAAATCTCTGTCATAATCAATGTTTCTTTTTACCTTTCTAGGGTTACTCTTATTGCCCAGTTGGACCATGCCAGCATCCCAGGTGTTCTTATTCGTGTCTGAAACATCTTGACCAGGCTGAGAGATACTTTATTTCACCACTGATGAGACAAAAGGAGATTGCACATTGTTTCCACATAGGCTTTGCTGCTTTCAATGGTTATGATATCCCACCCTTTTCTCCTTTTTTTTCTTTCTTTATTAGTCAGATGTAAATGGTGCTTGAATTTTCTGTTCAGAGTTCTCACATTTTTGGGGAAAATCAGTTTAAAGGAAGAATAGAGACCATCATGAGTGTAAATCCAGATTGAGAACCTGAGGAGTTTTGTTGGAAATAAATCTTTAGCACATTTAAGATGGCTAAATGTTTGCATAAGAAATCATAAAATGTTGGCCTTTTCATACTTTCCTGCACTGTGTCAACAGAACTGCATCATTGTCCATAAGTTTCTTGCGCATATTACTTAGAATGACTTGCATTCATCAAATAACAGCTTTCCTAAGTGACTTTGTTTTATATTGAAAGCTAAAGCTTTCATGTTTCCCATAATATATTCTAATTCCATTTTTGCATAATGAGGCTAAGGAAATTAGTATTTTATAGACAGATGGGAGAAATGAAGCGATTGGATGTCTTGAGGCTGAAAAAAATATATTGTACTAAACCAACTCTAATCTTGCTTCTTGTGTTACCCTGTCACAAATAATTTTCCAGCTTTTATGAATGATTAAATTTTAGTACATTTTCATTACGTTTTGGTCTACGTATTTTTCTTGAATATAATTATCAATTGTTTCTGAGTGAGTAGGTTCCTGATTTACAGAATATTTCCATGTTGGCAGAAACGGCCATGACTGTTCAAAACAAAAATAAACCTGTGCTGTTTCCTTAAGCAATTGATGTATCTTGATTAAGGGAAGCAAATGCCTGCTTAAAGTCATGCTCATCAGACTTAACATGGAAGATAATAACGTTCTATAAATATTGAAATTGACTTCTAGAAGCATATTTTCGTTATTGCATATGCATGTTCCGAACGTATGGATACTTTTATGATTCTTGACTTTGTGGAGGAATTTCTTTTTAAATATTTGGCACATGGCAGCATGAGTGCACCTACTATTTTTTACACAAATCTAATTCAGTCTAAAATATAGGCTTTCTTGGTACTTAAATTGATGATTGATAGCACATTGTTATCTTCAGAGTAAGCTAAAAGACTAGATCATGGGCGATGTTATAATCAAAAAGGAGAAGTTCCAGCCCAAGAATTGGAGGAGTGCTAATGCCACAGAGATTCGTCTGATGGGCCCACAGAAAAGGGCGCGCTACCTGGCCTATGAGGAGCCACCCAAGGAAGTACAAGACGTAGTGGGAGCGGCCCGGCAACGCGTAAGCGCCAGGCTTGTAGAGCTGAAAGCCAGAGCGGGCGAGACGAACAGTATTACAGAGGCGGAGAGCATAAAGAAGAACATGATAATCGGCCGACAGAAGTCTGCAGAATCTCAGAACAGAGTGCGAAACATGAAAATACGTAGACAGCATTTGAAGGTGTGGTATTATTCTTTAAACCCTTCTCCAATTGACATCACGTGTCAGCAGAGGATCATGGATAGGACGTTTCCACCTTACTGCCCAATTGCCAACCTATTTTGTATAGCTTGAAATATTTTTTGCGTGCTCTCTGCATGCAAGCCTATTGCAAACATTCAAATAGTTCATTACCATAAACTCGAATTATTACATTTGTTTACTGTTCTCCGTCTCTCAAGGTTCTGGAGATTAATATGATTATTTCCTGCCAGCCTAGTGCCCAGAGCGCTCTTCGACTAGAGCTCTTACTGCCAACCACAGAAGCCAAAATTAATACTCGGGACAGTCTTACCAAACCGCAGGTACCGATCACTCAAAGAATGAGCTCAATATTGCAAGAGAATTCTTTGTGTAAAATAAACTTTTTTTCCTGAAGAGAAAGAGAGTTGAAGAGCTGCTGGAAGACGATGTCTGGCGTACGCTGAACAGATGCTGAAGATGTATGTATACCAATAATGTAGTCCGAAAATAAAAACAAACCTTAAGAAGTTAGACACACCCGTGACAAGTGTCCCTGCATTCTCGTTCATTGGAAATACTATAGCTGAACATGAGCATGCATCTCTCTAAGACATTATCCTGAGGTCTAGGCTGTTAGCCAACATATTTTCGCCAGAAGGTGACAGTATTGGGTTTTAACCAATATCGAAGACAAAAGACATAGCCTACATAATTTTATTTATTTATTTATTTTTCAATAGGAATCTATCTAATGTATTTATTCAATAAAACGACTAAAATTAAATGATCTTGCCGAAGCACAAAGCATACTAATGGTATTGTCCATGAATATACAAATGTCTTGTTTTTTTTCAGTTAAATTCTTTTCTAACACAGCCTATCTTTAATTTGTTACCAAGTAGGCCTATTTTGAAAGCTTAGAAATGCACATGAAGTGAACCCTGTAGCTATAGGATAACCTACACAGCCAGCTGCTGTGTTCTTCCAGTCAACTGCAACAATCAACTGGGAACTTTAGATATCCTGTCATTCACATCTTGTTGCAGATTACTACATTTCTGTAGACCCCTTTTACGTTATTGTAATCAAAAAAAATTTTTGTTTGTTTTTTTGTTTTTATCAAGCTGTATGTGATTTAGCTATAGCTGTGGTAGGGGGCCCACTCTCGCTTTTTCACCTCCACTGTCGCCCTTCCTTCCTCCCTCTCTACCACACACGCATACATAGGCTACAGACCCCCCCTCCCCCTTCCATCATTTTCCCATCTCTTTACCCACTCTCTCTACAACAAACATGGCCGCTAAATCTGATGGTGCACCCGTTTCTCTGCAAAATGACATCCAACCCGAGTGTCCGTCTGGTCCACATCAGCGTTCACCTCAGTGCCGTCCTGCCGAGCACCGCTATACTCTCCTCGACTGCTGTTGGACATTGTGCGCCCTTTTGGTGTTCTTTTCGGACGGGGCCTCAGACCTGTGGCTGGCTGCGGACTACTACCTTAGAAGAGATTACTGGTGGTTTGCATTGACTTTAGTCTTTGTGGTGGTTCCATCAGTGGTTGTACAGGTCTTGAGTTTCAGATGGTTTGCCTACGATTATGCCGATACGAGCGAAAGCGGCACAGCTGCGGCCGCGGTAGTGGCAGCATCGGGCGCAGAGAGTGATTTCAGCACCAAGGACAGCGATCAACGGGGCGCTGGCCGCGCTGATGCGGTTGGGGTACTGCCTACTACCGGCACCAGGGGAGGTGCCCGGGGCTGCTGCAGAGCTTGTACATGGCTATTTCAGTCCCTTATTCATATCTTTCAGCTAGCACAGGTTTGGAGGTAAGAATATACACATAACAGACCGTTATAGAGGCAGGCAACAGTGACAACACGGTCGTAACGTTTATATAGCCAATATGTGCATGGTCTGCGTTTGTGATTGGGAAAGAGAGTATCCCATGCTTGTATATGTGTCCCGGTGAACCATCATCAGCGTGCATGTTCATCAAAGCCTTTCATGGCTACCAATAGTCCTTGAGGGTAGACTATGATTATGCAACCGTCATCAGTGGGACAAAATTAATCAGAGGAAGCTTGTGCTCAAAATGCCAAAATGTCTTTTGCATTGTTTGACGTCTCGCGGCTAGGAAAATTAGTACAGGCTCCACCTTCCCTCACGCGCTTCTAGGTCAATAGTCTCCCGAGGAACATCGTCTACTCATCCACACGAATACACCAAAATGCCTCTGTCTTTATGGGCTTGAGTGAGGAACTGTCAAGAGTGTTTGGAATAGCATTTGGATGTGGAGAAATGTAATAGTAGAACCTGAGTAAAAGAACATGCAGCCTATAGGATGGTCAGTGCATGTCAAGACTGTCTCCACTTTTATCCTAGTGTGTTTGGTTGTCTTTCATGTGCTATGTAGTGCTAACAGTTAGACAAAAGCCATTAAAAAAAACTAAAAACGAATGTGTATTATTGACATTCTTTCAGCTTTCAGCTACAAGTACGATTTTTACAACTTTAAAATCAATGTGCTTTACCAAGGCAAAAAAACTCAATTGTCAGCCAGCAGACTGTCGGGGCCTCTTCAGCTTAAACTCAGTATTTTTCTTTCACAAAGAACTAGCTAGCTAGTTGTAGGTCTGTGGGTCATATCATCCACCACTGATACAGCACGGCAGTCTTCAAGCTTAGGTTGTACTTATTGGTTTTGACAGAGTTGAGCTGCTGCCAGCCAGGCGGAGGCTTCCAGCAGAACCTTAGTGGGTGGAGGGTGAGACTAATAATGTGTGCAGACAGCAATACCATAGACCTCAGAGACCAGTCAATTATTCTCTCTCTCTCTCTCTCTCTCTCTCTCTGTTTCCTACCTTCCTTCCT
>JAVQIZ010076883.1:0-29610 GCA_036023535.2 Galaxias brevipinnis
GGCCAAGGTACGGTGGTGGTGGCCTTCTCCCGGCCCCCCCCCCCCCCCCCGACTCTGTTTAGGAAAAAAATCAACGTTGCATAAGTCCCTCCTGATGACCTCCCCGCTACCAAACTAATGAGCGCCGAGCACATTAACGGTGGCAGATGTGCACCACCCAAGTTGGCTACCTCCCCAAAACCCAAACCTCCCAGAGTCCAAATATTGTACCATTTAGTTTGATGTTCATTATGGCAAATATTTGGGTGGCATTGGGGTTTAATTTCTCCGGGCCGATGCAGCAGTTTCGTGCGGAGGAGGTTCACCACCAACACTCAGTCATGCAGCGTCCTGAGAAAAAAGGGGGAGCCACTCTGTTCAGTACGCTAGCAAGTCTGTCTTCCTTCTGCTTCCCAAAACAAATTCTAAGGATGGTTAGCTGTCACAGGAAAGATAATAGTTGGCTTTTGCATTTTCAAACACTTGACGATTGTTTATGAAATGTTGTTAAACAAGCCAGTACAATAACAGCTTTGAAATCCGTTTGATGAAATGGCCCTTTGCCCTCTTTCCTATTGAGCTCCAAACCACAGTGCATCTTCCATGGCCATATGTTTCCCTCGAGCCAAAAGTAGCTTTGTCTCTCTCTTCTGTCTCGTCCCTCAGTCCTGCAGAACACCCCACCACAGCTACCTCTTTGACAACAAGCTGGGCTGTTGTTTGGTTTAGGCTTAGCCATCACTGCACACACATTATGATAGCTCCTTGAGGGGATGTAGCCAGTCGGCCTCCCTCAGCAGTCTGACACGATCTTAGCCCAGCACCGTGAGAGAACGCAGACTCGTCCATGACTGACGGTCACTGTCTCTCCTGTCAGCCCCACTGTTGAGTTAGGGAGCTCCAAATAAATTCCCTCAACAAAAAAAAGAAGTTGGCAGCGAGCGAAAAAGACTTGCGTGGGACGGTTATTTATGCTCCTCTCTATAAAACCAAGGTCAGCAAAGTTTGCCAAGACGACATCTTTATCATTCCTCTGCAGGGGAACGGAACCCAGCAAGTGTGACAAAACAGCAAAAGTCATTTCAAGTTGCGGAAATTGAGGTGCTGCTTTCGTTGGCCATGCACTATAAAAACAAGGCGACACAAAGCAAGCCGTAGGAAATCTTTGACATTTCATCACACAGGGAATGTTGACAAGAGATTGTGGCCATGACAAAACACTTGGGGGGAAACAGGGACAGGGAATCCGAAGGTTCACTTGCGGTCACACAATTTGTGTGATCTGAGATGTGGGTTTTTGCTCTAATTAAATCAAACTAACAGTCAAATAATTGAATAGAACAGAGCAAAATAAACATAATTCAATAGGTCTGGCTGAAACGTCCATATCAGGGAAACTCAAACCCCCGTGCCATAACGCTGAAAGTCAAAAGCGTAACAAACTAAACAACGCCATTCCAATGTAATGCGCTGGCGTGTTAGAGAGCTAAACTTCAATGCATGGTTTTACTCGTGAATTCCCCACACTGTGAACTTGTGACAGAGCCAACGACCCCGAAAGGCCTATGGCCCGGTGTCTTTAACGAGATTCACACCACCGCGAATGAGACAGCAACCATGAATCATACATGTGTCCTGTTATTCTGCTTATAGCACGTGTGCGTATAGGTCGTGCACTGTGCCGTGTTGATTGTACAGACGATGTGCTAGGACATAGGGTTGACAGCGGTTAAGATGTGCCACATGGAATACTTGGCGGTGGTCAGTGGAAGGAAACCAATAAATCCATCTGGATCATCCGTCTCCCCGAACCTCAAATTATAAAGTGCATTTTGCCAGTGTTCCTGAGGACTCTATCACTGTCTGAGAGAGAGAGAGGAGCACACCGTTGTGTTTCCAATTAATGATTTACGGCCCGAGACGGCATGAAAATGTGCTGCATGGTAAGAAAGGGACCCAACGGACTGTTGCTTGATATACTGAGGGAGAGAGAGAGAAGATGGAGAGACAGGGTGGGAGAGGGAGGGAAAGAAAGACAGGGGGAGACAGATGTATCTTAAAGAACAGAGCAGCGCTAAGATGAGGAGAGTCGGCGAAGGCCTTACCATCAAGTTCCTCAGCATCTCCCAGCCTGCTGACCTGTTCCCCATGTTGTCCTCTCACATTGCACCTCGCAGACACAGACCAACTGGGGGAAAGGTCCGCCACTCAGCATTTCACGCAGAAAACGAACAAAGAGAGTGAAAGCCTAGAGAGCGAAAAAATGCCAAGTAATAAGAAAACTAATCTTAGCTGCAGACGTTTTCTTGCTATTCTGGGGGTGTTTCTTTACCCTCTGCTTGTTTTTCATAATGCAGTCTCAACAATTTTCCTGCTACTCTGGTGGAAACCACACAATGGTCAATACTGATTGCTTTATTTTTTCAGTATGTACCTTCCCTCGCGTTTGTTATTGCAGAACAGGGGGGTATGCAGAGCAGGGGGTCGATGCTGAGGCAGCAGAATCGAAAAAACACTTTTTTTTTTGGCTTAATAATTTCAACCCCTGCGGGGATCTGAGGGTAAGAATTGTGTTTTGCGGGGCCGGGTCAGGGGTCGGTTGGGGTCAGATGTACAAGATCAGGAAACGTATCCCTCTGACATGTTTGGTATATGGAGGACTACACGTGCCCAGTACCAGTCTCCCTCTCTGCTGTGTTTTGAGTCAGCCAGAGCTGTGTCTGTGATTGACAGGTGTCTTAATGAAGAGGGGCATGCCCGGTTAAACAAACCAGAGCAGGAAAAAAAAATACCCAAAAACCTGCTGGCCACCCCCTAAGCTAAGTATGTGGGCACTAACATCTGCATTCACACACACACACACACACACACAAACACACACACACACACACCAAATGGGCTGGTTTTAGTGGGTTAAGGCCACCTCATCACACAAAGAAATGTCACAATCCAAATTGAATTTGTGGGGTTGGATTGCTAGTCATGTAGACGCTGGGGTGTATTTTGTGCACACAGGTCAGGGTAAAAGGAGAGTAGGAAGGAAACATTTACCCTGACAGATCATGTATTACAAATCCATAAGAAATAGAATATTATGCCTAGTTAATTTGCTTATATAGACAACATTATGCCTTGCCTTGAATAGAGGGCATAAGCATAAATAGTATGATCACTTTTAGCTAAATGCAGAATGGGGTGAGAAAATTAACGGGAAAAAAACGAAGTATTAATAGAAATTAATATCAAGGTTATATGTTTTGAAAGACCCCGCTATCTTAAGAACAGATAAAGCGTCCCTCATATCGGTGTTCGTCGTTTACATTATTCATACGGAGGGTGTGACTTGTTGGCTCTTTTTCCGCCTGTATAAAACGAGAAGTTCGCGTAAAAGAAAATACAGATGGAGAAGGCTAGCCCGCTCGCTGTGTCACAGAGAGTCCCCTTAAGCCTACGTGACAACTCGCATACTGTCCCTTTGTGACCAGCTTATCGGCAGAATGCCCGGTCTCTGCGTGCTTTGTCTCACTGCCGTGCTGGCTGCATTCACCCGGTTTGCGGAGACCGTGGGGCCGGTGGTCCGATGCGAGCCGTGTGACGCTGGGGCGCTCATGCAGTGCAAGCCGCTGCCAAAAGACTGCGTCGAGAGGGTCCGTGAGCCTGGTTGTGGCTGCTGCTTAACGTGCGCTCTTGCCGAGGGCCAGGCCTGTGGAGTGTACACGGGGCGCTGCGGCTCCGGGTTGACTTGCCAGCACCAACCAGGGGCAAGCAGACCCCTTCAAGCCTTGCTAGAAGGACGCGGAGTGTGTTCAAGCGCTGCGTCTAAAAAACTCAACAGTATTCTGGTACCAGCGCAGAAACAAGGTAGGCACGCCATAACTATAACTGACGCCGCTCTTTTAGGGTTAACGTGAATTACAACGTTAATAATTGCTATTTGGTCTGAAAGGAAAGATGGCATACCTCTCCATGATGCACTTTTTTGATATTCATCCTTTTCCAAATATCTGTTTGTGGTTACCCAGTGTCCGGTGTTGTCCATGCGTGCCGCGCCGTAAGCTCAGTGGACACGCTGTAAATGGAAACATTGCATTTAGTCTGACTCACATTGATGTTGTAAGACAGTTAGCATCATAATGAGGTTTAATTTATTTTAAAAGTAAAGGAAATTAGAATTAGTTAGATGTCAAACACGTTTTCATATTTGTAAGGTGGGTATTGTGACAATGTCATTTGCGCACGCGTAACAGACTACCAGCACCATCCGAGAAGTCAATATGTTTTGAATGCATTCTTGGGTCCGGCAACTCTCATTGTTTTTTTTCTAACAAATAATATGCTTCCAGTTCCTTGGAAATGCACTCTGGTCTGGAGCTTTACGCAGCAATTAGTCGTGGTGTTCACTCCATTTGGCCGCTTGGCTAGGGCGCGCAGCACAGAACTAGCATGCACCAAATATAGTCCTTAACTGTTGTTTCTGCTTCTCTACATCCCCAAGTCAAACTGTGATGTTTCTACACAAGTTGCGAAGTTACGAGCATGCATGTGCGCACACACTGACGCAAATGTACACAAATTTGGCTTCCTCAACCCACTAGTTAGGGAATGCCACATGTGTAAATATAGCTGAAGCAGATGAGCAAAGATTTTGTGACTGATGTTCTGTTGTGTCTTCCATCCCAAAAGTTGTCGTGAATATTCAAACACACAGCATGAAAATATGTGTGGTTTTACAGGTGGTGGGTCCGAGAATGTGGGCCAAAATGCTGCTGGGTGGGGCAGTGCCATTGTTAAAAAGCACACATCTCTCCCAGTGAACTGGACCTAAATGTGCAGCCTGCAGGGAAATCTTAAACAAAGCAGCACACACACACACACACACAGACACACATTCTCACACACACACACACACACACACATACACACAGGCATGTGCAAGGCAAAATTGACCTCAGACTTTGCTCATAAAGGCCACAACGATGCCTACACTGCCCCTTAAAGTCATAACATGGCACACATATCACCAACATGTGAATACACACTCCGTTGTGTGTTTAGACATGGCTGACGTCATCTCTCTAGGAGTTGGTGCGTGTTTTCTCCTCCTTGTTATTTGGCTTGGCCACAGTGGTGTGCAAGCACTCAACTGTCACATTGTCGAGCCCAAGCACACTCACTCAAACACACAACACACACACACACACACACACACACACACTCACACACACATAGGCCATTGTCAGCTTGCCAAATATACACACAGGCTATTGTCAGCTTGCTAAATCGGATTTTACCGTTATTTGTTGCTTAGGGTTATACTTCATCAATGCTTGCATAAGAACCCTCTCTCACCGTAACATAATTCCTAATCTAAATTCAAAAATGCTGAGTGACTCTGTAGAAGGTCCTAAGGGGTAAGTGAAGGCATGGGATGTTTCTAGCGATCTTGCTTCCCTCAGTGTCATATAAAAAGATTAGGTGGCCGCCATCTTGTAGCTCATCTCCTCGTCTATACCAGGGAATATGTGTAGAATGATAGCGAAAGACCTTACTGTATGTCTTCACAATAGTCAGTGGAGAAGAGGCAAGGCTGCAGTAGGAAAATTCCCATCCCCCTCCTAGCACCCCCGCTGGCTAGAGGGTGTAAGTACAGCCTGATGCTAGCAGCTCCATGGCCACTGTTCCTTCTTCCCAGAGTTTTACGAGCCCTCTAACCAAAGTTGAGGCAGTTTATCTCACTGCTATTGTGGAAACAAATTGCGCAATATGTTTATCAAAAAGGCATGCTCAGTTCTGACAAGAGGGCATGTAAGCAGTTTACGCTGCTTATAAATATTGATGTTAACACGTGCATAAACAGGGTTTAAACATTTTAAAAGAAAATGTATTCTGACCTATCCTTCTATTTTGAGAACTTAAGAGGGTTTATGTGGGGGGGTTTGTGTCTATGTCCATGTTTTGGGCAGTGATTAGGCTCCTGTTTATGCCAAAGACATTAGAGTTGTTTACGTTGTTGTCTTCATGGCGTTATTTACAGTTCTGGTCACTCGGAGTTCAGTGAGCCTCAGCCTGTCCCGTTTCAACATTCTTGATCTGGTGGCCCAGGAGCTTTGGGTGGGTGGGTGGGCTGCCATGCCGCACAGGCCACACGGACCCCACCCCTGTCCCCTACCCTGCGTGCCCGTCCGCCACAGCAAACCCCACCGCACCACTGGCCACAGCTGCCAGAGAGTGAAGTCTGCTTCTACTTAATCCCCCCAGTTTGTTTACGGGTTATAGGTACGTGTGTTTTTGTCTGGGGTCTGGGTTGGCGAGCGAGCCCCGCCGTCTCCCACGGTCCGGGGCCGAGGGCTGAGCCGCTGCGTCCGCCTGTGGCCTGGCGGCTCCTGCGGCTGACCATGGGGCACATGGCGGAGGGCTGGTCCCTTTCTTATGTTAGGGAGGGGAGCGGCGTTTGGGACCAAACAGGTTGTCTCCTCCCCCTCAACGCGGTCAGATGGTCCCTGCTCGGTCGTTAACGGTTTCTCAGGAATCTTTGCCAGCGCCGCGGTCTAATAATATCCACCGCTCGCTCCTCCGCCACCTTACCTCTCCCCGCCCCACCCCTCCTTCCCTCTCTCTCTCTCTCTCTCTCTCTCGCTCTCTTTCTCCCTCTCTCCCTGCCTCCCTCCCCACTGACCCCTTCTCCTCTTCCATCCCTTTTTTTCCCTTTCTCTTTTTTCTCCGTCTCTTTCCGCCGAGTTGATGTTTGTGAATGTCAATGTTTTTGTTTAGCAGTTGGCTTCATGTCAGGACCCCAGACAGCTTGCAGGGCACTGGGCTCCTTTTTTCTCTCCAGACATTCTTGAGAGAGACCAAGCATGCCCTAATCGTTTTAGAAATCACTAATTGCACAAGAGACAGTGTGAGTCATAGTATGCCCCCCCCCCCCACCACCACCACTACCACCACAAAGTATTCTCTGAAGGCATGTTTACACCAAAGCCCTGCGTCTGTGAAACGTACCAACCCTCCATCTTCTCGTGTCCACAGACAGCGCCGGGAATCAAGGAGAGGAGCGCCGCGTCAACGTCACCGTGACGTCGACGGCGGGAGCAGAGGGAGGGCACCGGGCGTCGCCAGAGTCCAAGTCTCAGCTGCACGCCAAGCTGGAGATGATCCGCAAGGAGCAGGACAGGAAGAGCCAAAGCTACAAGGTGGAGTCGGTGTCCGGGGGAGCCAACACGGACATGCACAACTTCTCCCTGGAGAGCAAGCGGGAGAGCGAGTATGTAAGTCACCCCGGGACCAGGAGCACACACGCACACACACGCGCGCTCACACACTGCCGTGGGAACGTGGGTTGCAGAACTACAGAAGTCTTTGAGCTATTTGTGTGTCTGTTCATGTTTACTCCTTGCTAACACCATATAAACAACCTTTTATTTAGTTCACTTACTGCTTTTTGTTTGTGTGAAAACCCCTGTCTGGCCATCCTGGACCTGTGTGACGTCCTCCATCTTGGCTCTGTGTCATCACGGTCGGTGTCTCCCCCCCCCCCCCATGGTGTTGAGCTCTGCTTCCTGTGTCCCTACGCAGGGCCCGTGCCGGAGGGAGATGGAGAGCATCCTGAACAGCCTAAAGATCTCCAACGTGCTCAACCCTAGAGGCTTCCGCATACCCAACTGTGACAAGAAGGGTTTCTACAAGAAGAAACAGGTAAGCCCGCCCGTCGCCTCCGCCGGTCACGCCCCTTAACCAACGCGCGTGCGCATGTAGGTTCGACCGTCGACGGCGCGCCCGCACACGCTCGTGCCCCAGCACCTCCCGAGGAGTCCTGGTCTGACCCCGCCGCCCCCACGGCAGCAGTTACCTTGGTGACGTCCACAAACATCAACACTGGGAGGCAGTAATAAGCAGGTGTTGAGGCGGTGCACCCCTCTGACTCACGGTTCACAGGCAAAACCAAGCCGGTCAGGTGTGTGTGTGTTGGTGGGCGTGTGGGACGGCCCCGGTACGGGGGGTTGACGCGGTGGGGAACGTGTGTGTGTGTGTACGTGTGTGTGTGTGGCACCTTAGATGTGGTGACCGAGGTGGACGGACGTGCCACTCCGCTGATGTAGGTGGAGGGGGAAGTTTGGTGAGAGAGTTGAAAGCCAACACACACACACACACACACACACACACACACACACACACAAACACACACACATGCGCGCACACACACACACACACACACACAGGCATCCAGAAACAGCCTGTCCATTGTGTTTTCCCCCTTGTGGCGTAGACCTCGGCCACCCAGGCACTGGCCCGCTGTGCTGCCTGCAGAGTGGGGAGGGAGGGTTAGGACTTCAAATAGGCGAGACCGCGGTGTGTCACAATGACCCTGAGAGAAAACTCCCCCACACCCAAGAAGGAGCTGGAAAGGGCCATGTGGGAGATGGGGGTCCGGCCATCAAGATACGGCCTCCAATAAAAAGCCCTTATCCCGCGTCGTGCGGTCGGCCCCCTTATCAGAGGGTTTCATAGAAATGGGAGCCCTTTCGGAGAAACCGATGAGTCACACTTCATACCCCAACACCCCCCCCACCCCACCCCTACATTCCCCTCCCTCCCCCACGTCCCCCTATTAGCACTGTGAGTCAGAGCCCATCATAAACCGTGATACACACGCGGACGCAGGGAAGTGTGCGCACACACACACGCACACACACACACACAGTCACACACTCCCAGTCAGTGCAATCGTTTCTTGGAAGTGTGATTATTGCTGTGGGATTGTTGCTGCGGTGAGCTCGACATTCATTTGCGTCCTTTGATCCAGTGGTGTCACGTTTTCCATGGTAGTACATCTGCCAAAGATCACGGAAGTGTGTTTATGCAAATCGTATTCTGCATGCATGGACAAGTGAGTGCCTGTGTGTGTGTGTCTGTTCTTTGTGCGTGTGTATCTCTGTGTTTGTGTGTGTGTGTGTGGCAGCGGTGGCAGAGGGCCGGCCGGGCGGAGGCTGGGCAGTGTGGTGAGTCCACGGAGGGGGCTCTGCGGTCACGCTGTGCTCCTGCGATTTATGACCGGAAGCCCAGCGAAGAGGAGACCGTGTGAACCGTCTAGGGTGACAATGCTGTGAATGAAGGAGGGAGGGGGAGCCACAGAGAGAGAGGAAGAGACAGAGAGTGAGAGAGAGAGAGAGTGGGGGTGGTTGTAGAGGGCCCCGCTAAAGCTCCCTGATTCCCCGGACAAACCGTGATGTTTGTGGGTTTGCCTGTGTCTGTGTGCCTGTCTGCCACGCTCTGTCGTTGTGTGTGTGTGTGTGTGTGTGTGTGTGTGTGTGTGTGTGTCATGTTGGTAATGTTAGCGGGTCCATAGAGGAAGCCTGAGCAGCAACCGTACCCGAGAAGGCTCGAGCCAGGCCTAATTTTAGCTGAGGTTATATGAAGTGGCTCAGTGTTCCAGTGCAAGGCGAGCACGTCCAACCCGGCTCCTTTCAATGCCTCTCTCTCTCTCTCTCTCTCTCTCTCTCTCTCTCTCTCTCTCTCTCTCTCTCTCTCTCTTTCTCTCTCTCTCTCTGCCTCTCTTACTCTTCTCCCTAATCCACTAGTTTTGACTATTTCTGTACTCATATATGATTTTTTTTTTTTTCTTGCGACCTCCACATTGTCAACCTTCGGCCCTTTCGCCTACTTGAAAACAGTCTCTGCCAGGGTGTGAGCGGTGGGGGGAGGGGGTGTGTGTGTGTCTGCGACGGGGTTGGGACGGCGGCCAGGTGCCCGGCCCAAGGCCACGGCGCGCTCCAAAAGGGCCGATGCGTTCCACGTGGCTTGGAGGGCTCACTGCATGCCCACAGCCCGGCCGCAATGCTCTCATAATAACACACCAGCCCTTCAGAGAGCCAGACAGCTCTGTGTCGTCCCCCCCGTCCCCCCTCTCTCTCATTACCTCGCTGTCTTCACTGGGCTAATATGGACTCCCGTCAGTGCATCCTGCTCCCGTTCGTTCCCACGTCCCGAGCTAATCGCGTGCTGTCCTGGAGTCTCTCCGTCTTTGTGTTCCTCCGTCCCCGGCTGCGCGGCGTTCCCTGGGGTTCTGTCCTCCTCCGAGGTGTCCTGTCGACACGTTCCGTTCCAGCCCGTGTGTGAGGAGGCAACACCTCCGGCCCCGTTCAATGGAGGCCTATTTCCTGGGAGAGAGGCTGTCCTCGCGGAGACTCTGATCAGAGCGGCTGTATTTAGAAAAAGGCAATATCCTGCAGCCATGTGCGGCCCCGCGAGCTGCTCCCATGCAGCAACACACACACACAGAGCGCACACACTGCGCACTGATACACCCTGTCTCAAGTACACACACACACACACACACACCCACAGAGCCCCCGACACAAGCTCTTCACGCGCACGCACGGACACAGACGCAACCTTTCACGCCGAAACACAAAGTCACACACAGGTTCACCCTCTTTCGCCTTTCGTGCACTCTCCCACACGCACACACCCATACACAAATACATATACATAACCCCCCCTCCCATGCACACACGTTGCATTTTACGTGCCTGTGTTTACCCTGTGGTCAGCCTAGGCTGGTTTTAATGTCCGTGAAGCCCGGTGGCGCTGCTATTAGCCATAAAGACAGGCATTATAAGAGCACACACTCCGACACAAGCCCATAGAGGCAGCGCTCTGAAACGTATGGGCTGGATGAAGTGGCCTCTATGAGTGTCAGCCAGGGGAACACTGAGGGGCTAGTCTTGGGGATAATCATCTAAATGTCTGGGTTACTCCATGGAGGGCTCAGGCTCTGCTGCTCCATATCCAGGGCACCTGGTCCAATGAATGGGCTCCAATGATTCACAAAAGAATAGGGTCTAAGAAACAGTGACCAAGGAATAGGGTCTAAGGAATAGTGACCAAGGAATAGGGTCTAAGGAATAGTGAACAGGGGATAGGGCCTAGTGAGTAGTGTACAGTGATTAGGGTCTAGGGAGTAGTTTCTTATCAATAAGGTCTATGGAATAGGCTAAGGAATAGGTTCTATGGACTACTCTCTTGGGAAAAGGGTCTATGGACTAGTCTCTTGGGAATAGGGTCTATGGACTAGTCTCTTGTGAATAGGGTCTATGGACTAGTCTCTAGGGAATAGGTTCTATGGAATAGTCTAAGGAATAGGTACTATGAACTAGTCCCTAAGGAATAAGGTCTAGGTTAGAATAGTGTATCTGAAATGGCGGTCGGTAATGGCAGGGCCAAGCTCTCCTTTAGCGGTGAACAACATGATAGGCCCTGACTCTCCTGGTCTGCAGCTTTCCCACCGGAGATAAAGAGAACACGGCCATCAAGTCATGGAAAAAGTGATGCCTTTATTGATTTAAATGCTGCCTCTTCCTCGGGTCTTTTATTGGAGAACTCAAAGCCACATCCAGTCATCAGTCGGAGTCGGACGGGCTTTGGTCTGCTCGGCTGCTCCGTGTGGAAAAGTGTCTCTCTCTCTCTGTGTGTGTGTGGGGGGGGGGGGTGTGTGTTTGTGTGCGTGCGAGCGAGCGTGTGTGTGCTGTTGCTTCGATAGGGGAATTTAAAGGGCTGTCCGCTGGAGATGACGCTGCTAATAGTTCACAGATGACAGAGAGGCCACCTTCAAGGAGAGAGACACTCAGCATTCGGCTGACTGAGGCAGCGCGTCCCGCCCCCCGCTGTGTTATGTCTCTCGCTCTCTCTCTCTCTCTCTCTCCCTCTCTCTCTCTCTCTCTCTCTCTCTCTCTCTCACTCTCTCTCTCTCTCTCTCTCTCTCTCTCTCTCCCTCTGCCCATGTCCCGAGATCACTCCATCATCATTACCCGGCTCTCAAGAACACGGCGCTAAGCTCCTCTTCGCAGACTCCACCGTTGGGTCAGGGCGAAAATAGACGCTGGCCGCAGACCGTGGCACCGACAGAATGAACGGAGGAAGGGGGGAAAGATAGACGAGCAGAGAAAGAGAGGGAGAGAGAAGAAAGGGGGAGGCATTAAGGGAGGAAGAGGAAGGAGCCGTTCCTAGAAGTCTGTGGCTGTGGGAACGGGGAGGATGAGGCCTGCAGTAGTTGTAGGAGGTATTTTAACGGGGCCGACGCTCCATAAAGCCGCCTTTGATCCTCCGCTGCACGTGTGTGCCGACTCGACCGGAAGCAGACACCTGGTCGCGCTCCTAAGCCCCGTCTCAGCCTGGCAGGGAGATGGACGGGGAGGTGGCCGGGTCCTTCACGGCTGTGTCGGGAGCCTTGTGTGCAGGGGTTGCTCCAGGCTTTCTGGGCCTGCAGTCAGAGAAGGAAAGGGACCAATTCTCTCATACCAAAGATTCCTCAGCATTCCCAGCTGGAACCCATAGAGTCCTCTCTACCAACTCATCATCGCCAACAATTCAGTGACAGTTTTTTGTGAGCTTGTGAAATGTGCATGTGTGTTTGTGTGTGTGTGTGTGTGTGTGTGTGTGTGTGTGTGTGTTTGTGTGTGTATACGAGAGAGGGCACATTTGTGTGTGTGTGTGTGTGTGTGTATGTGTATTTGTGTTTGCATGTGCTTCTTGCATGTGTGTGTGTGTGTGTATGTGTGTGTGTTTGTGTGTGTGTTTGTTGGACATAATCAGCTACAGATGATTTTGAGCGTCTGCCAGTCGCCCAGAATAGCAGCGCTGGTTCCCCCACGGCGCTCTAACTGGCCTCGGCAAATATTTTAGCAACGCCGTGTTTACCTTCACACTCCTTCCCTCTCCCTCACAGAGTCCCTCATTGCCTTGCTCTTCATCAACAAACAGTCTGCTTTTTGACTCGCCTCGACCCCCACCAGCTCTGGGGAGACCAGAACATGCAGAATGGCCAGTAGCCATGTAGGAAGCCTGTGAATGCGTGTGAGAGTGAGAGAAACGGGAGCATGCTGCTGACACATGACAGGCCTGACTTACCCACATTACTCACTCCGTGCGTCTGAAGAGTGACATGTCCTCGTCCTCCCATCTCCATGGCCTTCTCGGTTTGCCCGTCGGTTTGCCTGTCTCTCGCTCCATCTTCGTCTCCGTCTCATGGACGGGGGCTTCAGTCCTGCTGGTGTCTGTGTGTCACGCCTTGTCATGCTGGTGCCACCTGCCTGTGAGATACTGCTTATGGAAGGCTGAATGGGTCTCGAGCAGTTTGAACGAGATTGGGACGTTGAGAAATAAACGTGCATATCTCTTTTCTCTTTCTCTCCATTTCTGCAGTGTCGCCCCTCCAAGGGCAGGAAGAGGGGCTACTGTTGGTGTGTGGACAAGTACGGCCAGCCCCTACCCGGCTTCGATGGCAAGGAGCGCGGCGAAACGCAGTGCTACAACCTGGAGAGCAAATGAGAGGGGGGAGAGAAAGTGAGAATGGTGTGAGAGCGTGGAGAGAGGGTCTGAGAGGTTTTGTTTTTTGGAGGGTGGGTTTGGGGGGTGGGGGGTGGGGGGGTTGTTTGGATGGAGAGAGAGAGAGAGAGAGAGAGAGAGAGAGAGAGAGAGAGAGAGAGAGAGAGGGCCTACTACTGGTGAGACTGTGGACATTGGAAGGCGCTCCGGACCTTTGACTTCAGGTCCCTTTTCTACCCGGAGAGGGAGGGAGTAGGGAGGGTGAGGGGAGGGGTGGTCTGGAGAAGTCTGGGGAGCACAGCCCCGTAGGCCGTTGTCCATCGCAGCTATCTGCTCTGTGCTTAGGGAGCCTCTGTCCCCTTCTTTTATAACGCGGAACGGAGAGGGAGAAGGAGAAATCTTATCATCTGCACTATTCTTTAAGAGAGGAAGGAGGAACTTTCCCACTCACTTTAAAGAGGACTTTTTGTGTGTGTGTGTGTGTGTGTCTGTGTGTGTGTGTCTGTGTGTGTGTGCCGTTGTGTGTGCATCCCTGCGTGCATGTGAATCGTCTAGGTGGATAAATCTGCGTGTGTGAGTGTGTAAATCCTGTCTTTCGCTAAGCTCAGCTCCGCGAGGCCGGATAGCCTCTTAGCAGCAGCAGCCCCTCCTCCTCCCCTTTCCCCCTCCTGTCATGCAGAGAACCCCTCTGTGGCTCAGGGTCCATCATGAAGTGAAGGATTATGGGAAGGCGGGCCTTAGACCCCTTGACCTCCACGTGCAGTGATGGCGTCCATCTGCCTTCCCCGCTGTCCCTCCACTTGTTCCTTTGCGGCGTGCCGTAGTCAGAGGCACCGGAGAGGAAGGAACGAGCGGTGGCAGCGTGCTCAGTTGCGGTGCCTTAACACCCCCATCCCCCCCCCCCCCCCTCCCCATGGTCCTTTACCATCTGGTAGTGCTTCATCAAGGTGCTCAAATACCACCACCCCGCCGCCTTGGGGGATCGGTCTGGTCGTATAGTTAGCTGATGGCTGTCTAACCGTCTCCCCTGTACCCTGCCAACCGGCTCACCCCTTCCCCCCTGGTCCAGTGTCCCCTTTGCTTGTATACTGTCCCTATCTCATATTGACTGCTCCCTGCCTGCTCTCCTCCCCGGTCTCTGTCCTCGTCCCCCCGGCCCCTACACAGTGTCATCCAGAGAGATAGAAGGGTGCATCCTTCGTCCTGTCTCAGCCCTCTCCCTGTCCCCGTCCTGTCAGCTGGGCCACCTGGTACAGGCCTGTTCTAACAGGGCAGGCCCGGTGTGACCGGCCTGCTTTGCTACAGGTGCCAGCTCTCCCCATGCGTCAAGCCCAAGCACAAGCACTTAAAGCACTTTAGCTGCACCACAACCACCAACGCTTGCAGTTAAAGACCATTTTGACCTATTCCTGTTTTCAGACCTTCGATGGAGGCACTACGCTTTGGATGAAAGCATGTAATATTGTTAAACAACAACAGTAACTTGGGGAAAATAAACGATGCTACACCAGGACTTCTGACAGTGAACTAAGCTCCCCTCTGAATTTCCATTCAATGCAACCGTTTTTATTTCTCTCTTCCTTTTTGTTTTCTTTCAAATGCGTGTTTTGATCCTATGCCAACATAACTCCACAAGGTGGACACAGCACCAAATATGCATTCACACAGCAGGCAGGGGGTCTGAGGGAAGAGGCGTGGCCTTCCCAGAGCAGCTTCCTGCCTGATGCTCTCTCGCATCCTGTGTAAAGACTTGAAAAGTGGAGAGTGCCGACAGGGAATGCTAGCCCAGTAGCTCGGTAGCATGGAATCAGCTGTATGCTCACTTTAAACACAGCAACAACAACCGACCTGTTGGTGCTAAATCCCATTCTATTGGAAGACTTGATTTAAGGGGAGGAACATAAAATATGTTTAAGCTATTGCCCCCCCTTTTCTTTGTAAATGTATCTTTTTATATTTTATTATTTCTTGGCCAGCAATGTGTCTGACTAGACATATGTACAGTACTTATAAGTGAAAGAAGTTATTTATCTACGAAAGAATATAAGCTGATCCAAACTATGTTTTCCTATGAACAATTCAGTGACTCACCGATTGCACAACAAAGTCGTTATGATTTAGCATATTTTTGGGGAATATAATCACTAATGAATGTTTGTATGCACCTTTTCTTCTGTTTCTCAGCAGTATAATTTGTAAGCTCCATGCACTGTTGTACGTAGCCAAGGGTATATTGCTGTCAGTCAGGCACTCAGGTCACTGGTCTTTGTAGTTCATGGGCAATGTAGTTCATTGGAATTCTCACGCAGTCATTCACATCTTTCCATGCACACCCTGCTATCCCGCCTTGGTCCGTTGTGCAGAGCCAGGGTCACCTCTGTACCTCACTTTTTTTCTGCTGGTCACGTACGATTCTCTCTGTTCACGGGTAATTGTTCTTTTATTTTTCATTTCATTTTATGTTTATCATTTAAAGAGTTATGATTCTTAAAAAAAAGCTTTTCATGTTACTAAACTAGAAATCACACAAAGTTATTTTCTTTGAGAAAGAAAATTATTTTGTTCAAATATAATTTGTATTTAATGTCTTTTTTTCCAATAAAATGAACACTATTTTAATTTGTTTGTCAGTGTTGATTTGCTGTGCTCCATTTATTGAAAATGGTTTTAGAAGGTTCACAATAAGACCTCTGCGAGAGATAGTTTCTGTAGATTGTATCAATAACATCAAATCTAAATTGCAGCATGTATGAAACTCCTCATAGTAGTCTATTTAGACTGATTGACAAAAGATAATTAAGCTCTTCACACAAACTCTCTCTGGTATGACAAATCCTACAATGCATTCGGCTCCCTTCAGTCTTGGAATGTGGCGATAAAGCGACGGGTCAATTTGTTAAAAACCAAAATAAATCTGCTGGAGCCAGGCAGGCTGGCAGTGGGCATGAGAGGTTGAAAGAAATTCCTAGGGCTGACCAAGGCAAACACAAAGTGGGTCAAGAGGCAGAACAGAACAGGCACATAATAAAGTTAGCTTGGAACCTCTCTTTAGATCCTCATGATGAGACCCCTACAGGCATATGAGTTTACACAGATAAATAGGCAAACATACACTCGCACACATATGCAAACAAAAAGTGATAGCCACAGCTACTATAGAATAAGCTTATGCAAATTGATCGTCATTGTGAGATCGTCATTGTACATTTGGGTTTTACAATTATATACTGAGGATTTTGTGGGTTTCAAATTCCTATTACCCCAAAAAACACTGTTGGCTCTTTAATCATCTCTATTTCCATGAAAGTGTTTGGCTACGATATGCTAGCACAAACACCCACTAAAAACACAGGCCAAAGGTCAGAGATAAGAGACAAGAGCATGGTTGAGGTTAACGTTTTTATTAAATATATCACTTTGCTTACATTACATTTCAATTACAAAAGTGTACATACACATGGGTGAGCAGTTAGTCCCTTTGGAATCAGCTCCCATACACACTTATCTCTCCAACAGCAGCATGTAGACAGAGCAGTCACATCACAAGTCAGGACACACTTAGCAGCCACACATGGCTCGTGGTTGCACAATAACAACAACATGCTCTTTGTGGTCATTTGTTCTTAGTCAGAGAGAAAAGTTACATCAGTAAAGCAACAGTTGTTGTTTTTTTGACGTATGCAACAAAAGAAATGAAAGTGGAGACACAAACATTGGAGGTAGGTAAAGGTATAGATACCTGTCAGAGGGGCAATGCAGGAGCACTACCCATCATGCAATCTGCAAACCCATAGGACCGTGGGATTTTGAGTTTCAGAAGGTAAGAATTCCCAATTGAGTTTTGCATTACCTGATACAACTGAGTTATATCATGTATTACGTCAGAAACAATAAATATACAAAAATAAGACATGACAACATGAAAAAAAAAAACATTTAGATATCTCTTCTAAATGACATTTGGTCACTCAGTGCTTTTCTTCTTGTTTGGTTTGCTCTAAACCAAACCACCAAAGATACTCCGACCGATCCAAACAATCTCAACTCAGCTATGGAGTTACTCAGGGTAAAGAAAGATATGTACATCTTATAAACTCATCAAAATAACAACAATAATCATAATAATAATAATAAAAGCAAACTTATATAAATACTTACAAACGTAATTACAAAATACAAAATGAATAGTGTTACATATAGTTAAAATAAATAAGGCTGAACTGTTTACTTAGATGCATCTACATTAAGATTTCATAAAAAAAATAGATATTTATCTTTGGTGGGGATGGGGGGGGGGACAAGGTTTTGGGGATGTTAGGGGGGCTGGAAACATGGCCCCACAATGACAGTGTACCTGAATCAAACACCACCATGAACGAGTAATAAATAACAGCTATCGAAAGAAAACCAGTGGCCTGCTCAGAGATCTGCTTTGGTGAGTCGGTTTGGCCTCCTTAGGGGCACTCGGCATCTCCGGGCAGATCAGTGGAGCCAAGGATCTTCTTGCCGTTCCAGAAGGACACACACCAACATGTACCCCTCTGGCCATCCAGAGAAGACTCACACTGGAGGGGTAGGAGAAGTACAGTTTAGTATGCATATCTTAGCACTTGTTTATGTATGAGCCTAGTGTGTGTTTGGCATGTGGCCCCTCCCAGCCCCGCAGGAAAGACACGCAGACACACACGCCTGTACGGTCATGCCATGCCAAGGGGGTGACATCACATTCAAACAAGCTGAACATACTCCCCAGTGTAAACAGTGCTACAAGTTGAATATATCACTGGCTGAACACACACACACACACACACACACACACACACACAAACCATCACTCTAGAGCTGTGGTTGGCACAATCTTGGCTCCACACACACACACAACTAGGTGAGATTCTTTCACACTGACGGGAGCCATGAATCAGTCCAAAAAGCTTAGTGCACTCATAACACACTCTCCTCTCCGGAACACACACAGACAGAGGAGCTGCTGTTTGGCTGCCTACCTGCTTGGCCTTGTAGAGTCCGTGTTTGTCACAGTTGGGGAGGTAGAATCTAGCCAGCTTGTCTCCAAGTTTCTGCTGGGACTTGGCAATTTTTTCTAAGGCTCTCTGCAGCTCTACGTGACAAGGACCCTGGACAGAGACATAGGGAGAAACTGTCAATACTGGTGTAGGCATTACCAATGGAATCTCGTCATTTCAGTTGCACAACACAAACACTAAACATTAGTGACACAACAAAGGCCCTTATAATCAAGTGTTTTTATAAGAATGTGACCATATGTAATTTCCTTCCACACACACGCATGCACACACGCGCCCGTGGACACTCGCACAAACCCACAGGAGCTCATACTTTCCGAGGCATTAGAGCTCCCCCTTGTGGCTTAACACTACAACAAGACTACGTCTCAAAAAGTTTTAATAGCGCAATAATAGGTAACAATTGTATGAATTCTTACCTGCTCTACCAGCTTCTTGCGGATTGCATTAAGTTTGGCTTTCATGCTCTCCTGAGCGTCCGCAGCAGCCCTCGGGTCATAGGGCTTAGAGAGGTAGTGGTTGGAGCCGGTGTCAGATAGATACGCTGTGTTTTCCATATCGGCATCAGGTTCAGCCTGATCTGCAAATAGAAAAGAAAGACGGTTTAGCTGGGGTGCTAAAATAAATGCAGTTATAGTATGGAATAAATCATAATCGTCAATGTTAGAATGGACAAAAAATTATTACAGGGCTATTAGTTTGAGTAGGAAAGCATTTAGAAAATGTCAATAGAAAATATGACATCAGCAATATGTGAAAATGTGTTTTCACTTTTATATCATCACAACCTACCTTGGTTTTGGGGTTCGGGGCTCTGTTCGGGCTCGGGGCTCTCCGTGCACACAGCCTGCCCGCGAGTGAGGGAGTGCAACGGCCGTGGGTCGCCGGGTCTAGGAGTGCACTTTAAACCAGATCCGCACGGTGCGGTGTAGAATCCGCAAAGCTCTCCCTCATTCAATGCACAGGCAAGGCAGCATCCACAGCCAGTTTCCCGCAACACCTCGGCGCAGCCTGGCGCCACAGCAGGGCACTCGCTAAGCTTCTCCGGAGTGCAAGGAGCACATCGGATCGGCTCTGGTCCCAAAACCGGCGACCCCAGCGCCACTGCAGTGAGCAGGGAGCACACCACTGTCACCACGACGTGCTTCTGATATATTCCACTCATAGTAAATTAATGAGATAATGACTAGGATAAATTAATAGATAAAAAATAATAAAAAACGATCAAGGTTTAGAACAATCAAATGTAACGCCCACGGTTCTTGCTCTGCGGCTCAGTGCTTCTCCTTGGAAATTGGGGAAAATGTCTATCTGCCGTTGAGCGCAGCCGTGTTTTATAGCCCACCCGGGTCCTTGTAAATGTTTGACGCATCGGCGTTATGAATGATTTCAGAAAAGAAGGTGTAAAGATCCAAAGGCCTCTGATTGGCCGGCATATGTCCAGCCAGTAAGCTCATTTGAATACAACAAGTAAAACACGTCAATATTGGAACAAGCCGTCCCAGCACGTAACCTCGTAGTAGTGACGCAAACTTTGATGGTGCAAGTGTTAACGTAGTCTTGAATTTCCTCCACAATTTAAAAACTTTCGACTTTACCTAATCGAACCGCTGTAAGCTATGTCGGGCAAATCTAACTCATGGGCCTCTCACATATGTATTTGCTGAGAAAAAATGTAAAACACAATTTAACCTATTTTAATATCGGTGAACCGTGATGCTTATGTGAAATTGAATAAA
The DNA here is from genome assembly GCA_036023535.2 of Galaxias brevipinnis. Lineage (NCBI taxonomy): Eukaryota > Metazoa > Chordata > Actinopteri > Galaxiiformes > Galaxiidae > Galaxias > Galaxias brevipinnis. Next base: position 20,084 of record JAVQIZ010076883.1, read on the forward strand.
CTGAATGTGTTATTTCATCTGCAAATAACATAATTATTGCTCTTGACAAAGTGCACTACTTATGTTAAAATGTCCTTTCAAACTTGTTACACAACTTGGAAACAGATCATGACATTAAAAAAACGCACAGACCCGTCAACCGTACAGGGAGTGCGTCCAACTCTAATTTGTACGAGCAAAATATAATCAGTGCTTGGGGAAGATATTCATTCCAGCCTGAAATAGCTGTCTGAATTAGGGTCCCAGTAAGCAGTGAGTCACGCCTCCATGGGTAGAACATCGGTATGTGCCCAGTTTTGGCCTCAGAGCGGGGGAGTCGCATTGTAATTACCTGTTTCCTGATGTAATAATGGACCTGCAAACTGTGCGGCCATGCTGACATGGCAAGAGACACGTCCCTCGGAAAAAATGGCAAAATGATTCAGTTGTCTGCTGCTTATAAAACTTGCATTAATTTACTGGCTAGCGGAGGGATACGTCCCTACAACACCAAATGAATGAATGCATCTCAGAGTAAGGTCGATTGACTATGTATGCAAAGAAACAGGTCAAGTTCGTAGTCCTAATACATTTTTCTTCAAATAATTGTTGCCTTAGTTTCCTCGTTGCAAAACACTTATTTTTACCAATGAAGTGGGATTTAACTCTTTCAACAAATCCCACATTTAAAATGTGCCTCTCCCCCATGCAACGGCTTGATAGGATTGCATCATCTGCTGAGGGTTTCTAGGAGGAACTTTCATGTGATGCCCCCGGCTAAATCAAGCTGTCTGTGTAGTAAAACTTTTGATTGATGAGTGTTGACTAATTTAAGACTAGCACTCCCAATATTAATACTTTTCTCTCAAACATGTAAATATGTAAGGGAGATTGGTTTTCCACCACAGGGAGCTGGTTTAAATAATTTAATCTGAGTGCAGTTCACCAGTGAGAGGGGTGAAAGGATTTTAGAAATCAACATAGCTTTCAAAATTATTTTGAGTAAAATATCTAAGTCCAGTTCACGATTGCTATACATTTATGTGTACATATTTCTCTGTGTGAATTTGTGATGTGTCGTTCATGAACGATTCTACATTTTTTTAACACATTTTTAAAATGACTGGGAGTACACATAGTCTCAGAAAGTGATTCGTTAATTTTGGTCGCCCATGCGCAACAACAGTTGTGTTTGAGTCATTCGTTCATTTGGTTCTGCATAAGTATAGGAAAGAGAACTGAGTAGTTCACTCCTCGACTGGGTCCTCTGGTCTGAGTCGTTCGTTCATTTGTCACGTGACTGTTACTAGACTCATAGAAAACATACATGTTTAGTTCGGCATGATTATGTAGTTACGATTCCCCATAGTTATGAATCACTCAATTAAGTCACCTAAAAGCAGTACCAATATACGCCTTCACTGAAACGTGGTATTTAGCCGTTGTATTTTCAGTTGTGTGGATATGTAAGTTTGATCCGTCAGGCAACAGACCACAGTGACGCCCCAAGACTCCTTCAGGGGTATGTCAGGCAGCTGTCCTGAGGGGAACTACCTCAAGAGTACAGGGTCGAACTGTCTCAGCTGCGAGTGGAGATGACCCTCTGGTTCACTGGGGTCTGGAATGTAAAGGGAAGGCTGGATGCTGTGCTAAGCCTTGTGGGACCATGCCTGGGCAGGTGTTCTCACCCCGACCCCAATGCCACACAGCACCCACACCCCCAACCCCTCCCTACAGTCTGCTAATGCTCTTCGCTCCTCCCCCTGCCGCAAACTGTGTCTTTGCCCCTCACATGTTTTCTGGAAACGTGCAACCCTCCACATCAGCTAGTTAGCAGGCTGATGGAAAGGGAAAAGGACAGTGGCTAAATTGGGGGTGTGGACTGACGTAGGTGAGCCTCTGTAGGGTGGCATGTCCTGTAGGGAATACAATGGACCAATGCTCTGGTACAACAGGAGAATCACAAGCTGCAGGAGCCTGCTAATCTCTCCTCGGTTCAGATCAGAGAAAGGAACAGGACACGAATATCAACCAAGTGCCAACAAGTCATTTTGGGTCAGGGAGAGACACACGTGGGGTGCACAGCAAGGATGCTGTTAGTACGGGAACAAACAGTTTGTGGTTCCTCTTCTTTTGCATCTCACGTGATCAATGGGATCAGATGTTGGGTCTGAAGTGTGTCACACTCCCTCACACACACGTACACATGCAGACACACCTTAACAAGCATTCCACTTTAGAAGACCTCGTTTTGGGATTATCTAGGGATAGGCTCCTGGGCTGTTTAAACGCTGTCTCACACCCACAAATAGACAGATACACCACTATAAAAACCTGCCTGTCCGCACTGAACACAGCAATTTTAATTCACCAGTTTGAAGCCTTATTTTAGCGGGACAAGGCTCAGAAGTTGAATGACTGATTGATTTTGTTGGGTGTTTGCTGAAGATCAATAGGTTGCATTTTCATTCACTCAGTGTCTATTATAGGTACAAAGGTTTGATTTCATGTTTTATATTTTATCATGTTATATTCTATTTAAGACCAAAGAATGATGACAGGTCATCTCAATGGCTTATAACACAATCCCTACATTACCAATGAACTTTCAAGTGATAACAACAAGACAGATGGTCTTGTAAGAAGAGCGACGTTGACACAAAGATGCTCTCCGTCCCAGTGTTCAATGCACTAGTAACAAGGCACTCTGTTTGAACATATGGAAAGGGGAGAGGATCCTACCTGTTAGCCTGGACACTGGTATGTGCTAGTCTGGTACATGTGATTGAGTGTGTGTTTGTGTGCGTGTGTGTATGTGTGTGTGTACATTTGCCAGTGTTTAATTGTATGTCTGTGTGTGGGAAACGCCGGAAATCCAGGCTCCCATGTGCCAGTGTCCATTGTGTGGAGTTTCCTCCACTGTGTGTGTGTGTGTGTGTGTGTGTGTGTGTGTGTGTGTGTGTGTGTTCAGTCACTGTGTTTCCTTCTCTTGCTTCAGCTCAACACAAGTGAATGCATTTAAGGTTGTTTGTGTTCATAGGATTTGCCAATTCCATTATGTGTCAAGTTCTACTGCTTCTGCTGCTAGTCCTGCATTCCGAATTTACTTGCATATACACTGAACGCATTCATTTAAGGTAACAAACCCCGTCAAATACACATTTCAAAAACTTTGACCAGATTTTTGAGTAAATTTGAACAGTAGTTGTAGTAGGGCTTGATAACCCAAAGATTAAGTAATTTCGGGGCAGAGGGGTGGCTTGATGTCATTTCATGTTGCCATGGAGCAACACCGTGACCCTGTGCCTGTTTACCCCCTGACAAGAGGGGCTTCATGAGGTCACTACACCCTGCTGTGACACAAGGGTTAAACCTTAGATCTTTGTTATGCTGTTTTTCCAAAAGCCACTCACATTCCAATTGCCTCAAAGTCGACAGTCGGAAGACCAAATAGGGAAGGCGAGTGGGAGTGGGGTGAGAGTGGTTCATCAGTGCTCTTACCCAATCCAAGAGTTCATTGGCCTCTAGTCAAGTCCCTCCTGGTGAAAACAAAGACTCCAAAATGACACACGCTTGCATCAGATTCCACACATCCTTATACAACCGATGTTTCATTGATAAGTTTGTTTTGAGCAAGGCCCTAAGTAGTGACGGAAGTCGTATTTTCAGCCCGCCGATCAATAGTGAGAGCACTGTAAATGGACACAACCTCAGAAATACAATGTCCAAGATCATGGGTGTAAAGATTAGCCTTATCACCAGTAGTGACGCACTGGTGCAGTGAGAAAGATGTGCGTGGCACCACAAGGACACTCAAGCTGAGACAAATTGGCAATGCCATCTTCTGTCCCCCCTGGTTGCTTCTGGTGTTGGGCGCTCCTTCAGATCACATGCTGCTCTTTGCAGGGCCCGAGAGGCCTCTGTTGGTTCTCAGTTACGTGTCGCAGACCTATAACCTCCCGTTTGATGTGCACTCCCAAGTGCACCGCTTGTTTTGCGCTTCGTGGGGTCAACGCGCACGTGTGCACCCGCAGCCGGGTAGGACGCCTCACACCCGCACGCACGCAGGGTCATAAATGTCAACACGTACGCATGCTCTTAGGCAATCTCCTCTGTTTATTCATCCTACTCCACAGCCTCCAGTTTCCTGCGGCGTTTACAGTAAGGGATGTTATGATGACACACAGGTCATTGGGTAATGGGTGGGGGTGGGTTGGGTGTGAAGAAGGGCAGCAATAAAAGTACACTACCATAAACCTCAGGTATAATATGGCGTTACGCCACACCACTGGCCTAGCACTGACATGTTTACTGGCATGTTTACCTTCTGATAGCCGCCAGCTCTGGCAATAATTAAAAAAACCTGTTTGCAACCTTGTTGGGAATATTTTGGCACTCCTTCCTCCTGATGTTTACAATAGTAGCAGCGTCATTTGATCCTATCCACTAGGCAGGTGGAAAACCTGACCAGCCGGTGACATTCGCTCACAGCCATTGCATGTGTTGACATACTGCGCTCCACATTGATTGGTGTGAGTGATTGGCATGAATCACAGCTCCATTAGCACTGTTTGTAAAAAAAAACCAAAAAAAAACACGGAGATGATGTCACTTCAGATCATGTCGCCATGACAACCACAGCATGTGCCACTCAGGCATGTGCACCTTCCAGCGTCATAACAATTAATCCCACTTTAAACACCGGCCAAACACAACCCTCATTTAAGACATACATGTTCAGATTTACTTAGATGTGTGCATGACGCACAGTATAACCGAACAAAGACCCTTGGAACATAATTCTGTTGTTAGCCTAAGGTTGTTTCGACAGTTGATTGAAGCACCTACAGTCTATTTCGATCTGCTGGCAGCACTCCATTTCTCCATTTATCTCTCTCTCTCACACACACAGTGCTAAAGAGAGCACTACTATACACACTTCTGATAAATGTTTGGAAGTAGGCTCTTCCTGTGACCAGACTTGGAACACATCCTAATCTCTCATCGCGCACACAAACAAACACACGACAGGATTGTGTTTGTGTTCCGTCGAGTTCCCCTCCAAACCCCGCACAGCTGGAGGAGATGGTGAGCTAGAGGGACTGGAGTCCAGCCAATAATATGAGCCACCCCCAGCCTGCAGAGTACACCAAGTCACCGACAATTTCCTCACATGCTCAGTTCGCCACTTTAGAACTGTATGGGTGTGTGTGTGTGTGTGCTCACGTGCTCTGCTGTTTTGTTCTTCACATTTAACCTCATTGGTTTGCTGTTAATAAGTCTTTGTCTGTGAGTAGAATTGAATGGCGTGGGGCTAAGAAGATAACCACTGCCTTCAATGCCACAACTGGTTCTCTTTAGTTGAATAACACATGTTAACACAGAGAGAGAGAGTGACATATGCACACACGCACAGAGGTTCCTGGTCAGCGACTCACTATTGGATTATTGGGGGGCAAAGACCCCTGTGTTGTGACCAGCTTCTTAATGTAACTGTTTTTACTGCTGGGGCTGGAGTTATGTAAGTTGTTTGGAGACCTCCGTCCTCCACGCACACAGACTTGACCTGCTTTGTTCCTTGAGCCCACGCGGCACATAAACAAACAGGCACCGGCAGAACGAGCACTTCCTCAAGGAGACACGTCTCCAATGACTTTATTTCATATTCATTTGACCTCCATATCATAGCAGTGCAAACACGTAGTATAAAATATCTTCATTGCAAAATGTACATTCACATAAAACAAAATAGATCCAATACATTTTTTTTTTACAAAATAACTACACAGATATCGAATAACTCATAATATAGTTCTCAAAAGTTATCCTTAATTTACATTGATAGCTACGTGTTATAATTCAAACCCGTTTTATGTACATTATGAAAATATCTAATCACTATCAATATACACAACTCCTTTTCAATGACATTACTCACAGTTTAAAGCAAAAATATAAAAATCTGCAGTCTTTCTCTATTGAAACTAAAATTATGTATCTGTCAACTGCCTCTCTGTAAAGTTGAATTTATTTCTGCTGAAAGATATTATAATCGGTTTCCATCAGATTCACATCACAATAAAGCTTTCCAAAATCCAAACAATTTTACATAGTTTAAATTACAAAACTAGGAACTGATCAAACAGTAAAAATACAGAAATCTCACAAAGTAAGTTCACAATAACTGTAGTCACACGCACATACGTGTTTGCTACAGCTCAACCGTAAAGTTTGATATGTTTATGAAAATAGGTTGGCACGTTGAAACATCCGCTTCCAGTTGTTGCCTTGATTACAGCAGGTGGAGAGTAGACTCCAGTTGGCTGTCAATCTATCCTGAAAAATCATTGCAGGTCACAGCACCACGACACAAGCATGTTCAAGACAGAGGTCAAAAAGCACCTTACATTCCAGAGTACTGCTACTCTTAGCGCATGCACGTGGATCTGCATGTGTGTGTGTGTGTGTGTGTGTGTGTGTGTGTGTACGCGTATTCGTGTGCATTTTCTGTGCGAATTCGAGAGAACAACAAACTAGCAGGCATAGCAGGCATAAACTGAGCAGAAGCTACAAGAGACACGATAGACCATGAAATAAGTCTTTAAGATAAGAACTAGAATTCCAGATGCTTTTTCATTTCACCTGTTATCCGACTCCCTCCGACACAGCTGGTTCCATCCAGCTTGTGATGAAATGCAGCTAGTTAACCACGTTTTTCTGCTAGGAAACATTTGTCTAACCCAAAAGAAGGCGAAACACTGTGGGCCAATATGCAAACCACACTCAGAACAACACAGAAGTAAAAATATAAACTTCCCAAAGCATGCTTTAGATTTACAGCAAAGGTACAGAGTGCTCTCACTGGCTATGCATGCTCTCACGGCTACACCCACACCCACGCACACACACACACTATCAAGTCAGGACAGCCGCATGCAAAGAGTTGTCGTCTTGGCCTGCGTTATTGCTACACTTTGACTAGGATCAAGGAAGAGCCTGGACGTCAAGCATCGTTTCACACAGAACACAGCAAAGGTGACGGGGCCGCAGCAGTGGAGTCAGGCCCATCCATGCACACTGGGGGGAGGACCCACACCTTGACGGGTGGAGCCCCGGGTGAGAGGACTTGTGCTACGATGGCTTTGGTTCTGCCCATCCACAAATGGTCTAAGTTATGGGCAGAGCTGTTGTGCTGTTGCGTTTACTGCCTGGCTACACCAAAGTCAGAGTGGGCTGGTTGGGTCAAAGTAGCCTTGTGGTCCACATTGATTTATTCATTTATTTTGTTCCTCAGCCACAAATGAATAAAGGAATGTAAAAGGCAACTTATCTTAATTCTCGAGAGTTGCCCCAAAGACAACATCCCCGATTTGGTACAATTCAGGGCATTTTGTGGGCGCTTAGCTATGGATTTTACATTGATCGTTTGTGTGCGAGAAAGTTTGTTCAAGTTAATCATTGCTCTAGACAAGGTCGGAAGGTTTGTCCTAAAGTTGCAAAGACAAAAAAATGTGGCCTCAGATGGGTTAGGGATCACCATGGCTACAGCGCTTGTTTACCCCTGGTGGAGTGAAAAGGAGACGTGCTTGGGGGACATCTGCTAGGAGAGCTCTCCAAGTCCCCCTGAGATTTACAGACCAATGCCTAGGCCAATATCCACGATAGTCATGTGTATACTGCACTGCACTGCACCTCCACTCCTCTCCTCTCCTCTCCTCTCCTTTCCTCTCCTTTCCTCTCCTCTCTTCTCACCTTGTAATAGAGGGAAGCTGGAAGCTTCTCCAGAGAGATCAAATGGAACAGAACGTCGGCCCTCTCTATCTCTCTCTCTGTCCGTCTGTCTCTGTCTTTGTTTTGTGCCATCCCCTGTCTGTAATGTCTGTCCCTTTGTCTATCCATTCAGGTTGCTGCAGTCCATTTCTCCACCTCCACTCTCCCTCGTCCTTCGCCGTGTCGAAGGTTCCGCGGTCACCATGGAGACGGTCTGCGTGTGGATCACACCATTACCGTGGGGACGGCCACAGAGGGCAGATAGCGGGTGGTGGTGCTGGAGGAGGTGGTGGCCACGGCCGTGCCAGGGGTGGGCGTCCTGACGGAGCCGTAGGAGGCCACTGTGGGGGCGGGGCTCAGCCTGGTGCACACGCTGGTGCAGGCGAACGGGCTCGCCCGGCGGTCGGCGTTCCTGGCCTGAGCTTTGGTCAGGCCCCCGTCCTGGCTCCGCCCCTCCAGGAAGTAGGTAAGCATCTGACCTTTGCCCTTCACACTGACGTTGCCCCTGCACACAAAATGGTAGCTGTCCTTGACGATGCGATGCACGTCCTCCGTCACCTGGGATGGAGGGAAAAGGAGGGATCAGAAAACCGGGGGTGAACGAGAGTGTGTGTGTGTGGGGGGGGGTTGGGGTTGGGGGGGTGTGTGTGTGAGCGAGCGAGCGAGCGTGCGTGCGTGTGTGCGTGCGTGCGTGCGTGTGTGTGTGTGTGTGTGTGTTGTCATACCTGTATCTTCCCCTGCACTCCAGTGCTGTCCATCCTACTGGCCACGTTGACCGTGTTGCCCCAGATGTCATACTGAGGTCTCCTGGCTCCTATCACACCTGCCACCACCGGCCCCACGTTGATACCTGGACACAGAATCAACACTTATCCCTCACACTACATGACCCGCTAGGTAGGAAAAGACTACCGGGTGGCACTCATAAGCTCATTTCCAATATAATATGTCCAACAAGTATGAGCCTGCATGATAACATTCTGCAGAAATAGGTTTATGGTCTACACAGTGAAAACAAAACACACACGCACACATACGGACTCCATATTTACATACACACATGCACGCCGTGGCTCCGTACACACAGAGTCAGCAGACAGGATGGCAGTGTGTACATCAGGGTCTGTGGTGAGCAAACAAGTCTCCCTCTGGCAGGCTCCTCACAGGATACCCGACACAATGGGGCTTAGCTTCAGGTCTCCCTGGGACGCGCTTCCCATAGGAAAACACTCTCTGTGATGCGTTTCCTCTCACACCCGCTTACCGGCAGTGAGCCTCGACTGACAGCTGCTTAGGGTCCAGTGTCAGAGGTCACATGGCGTGTGTGTGTCAGTGACGTGCATTCAGGGGAGGCAGGAGAGGCAGAGTCTCACCCGTCATAGCCTGGCCTACTCCAATGAAAATATTACGACAATAACTAACACTAAACAAAAAAACCCGACATCTTAAGTTCATTCCACTGATCTATAAATGTAATTTCTGTGTGATTCCAATCATTTTCATAGTTAAAATCGCCAAACTTGCGGAGCTCCGCTGAAAATAGGCTACATGGAGACGAGAAGTGAGGCAGCGGCGAGCTTAGCCTCCCCTCTGATAGCACAACCCCTCAGAAACTGGACGGAGCGCGGGACCACGAGTAATAAGCGCGTGCCTGCGCGTACTGTTTCTGTAGCCTGTGTCACCAATGGAATGTTTGCAGATCCCTTCATTACATGTCCTCATCTTCCATAGTCCAGGTCACTCATTTGCAGTATCAAAACTTTACTGTATTAAAGATA
>JAVQIZ010076896.1:0-20843 GCA_036023535.2 Galaxias brevipinnis
GTGCCTTCCATTGTGCGTCAGCAGACTAGGCCACAAATGTCCCATTAGACAGGGCAGTGTGTGAGTATTTTAACTAATTTTAAGTCTTAACACAGTCAACTGGACCCTAATTCAAAAGAAAAAGAAAAACAGCACTCACCCTACTCATCACTTATGTATGTGGGAGCGTTTTGGTTAATGTTTTTAAATGCATATTTTGTTTCATTTGAATTTGTAGTAGTCTGGAGAAGGAAAGGAAATGTCTCTACCTTGCATTTGAATATGCCTTTCACTTGAATGTGGGGAATGTACATTTGAACAGGCCTATGGATGTTTTCCTGAATTTGCACTAAAGGTTGAACTGACTGTTAAAGAAAATAATTAAATGGTTCACCCTACAGTACTTGCCACTTGAATGTGGGAACTTATATTTGGTTATAAAAAATATAATAACATGATTCACTGAAATTCTAATGCAGTCAGGTTTGCAATACTGTTTTAAAGAAACTAAATGGTTAAATAAAGAACTTTTGTAAAATGAATATTCATTACATGGTGACATTATTTTAAGGTCCAAAGAAGTTATGCTGAATGCTACCTGTATAATTTATTATGAAATGAGCAGTGAAGTGGTGTGCTGTTAGTGAATGTGTGTGAGAGAGAAGGGTAAGGGGGATTTGGGTAGGAACCAAATATTTCAGCCCCATCATAGTGTAGGAAAAATAATCTGGCCCCAACTAGCACCAAAGTTGCCCATCCCTGCTCTACAGCCATCCTTCACTGGTCAGACCAAACACATGTACATGCATTACGATCACAAGCACATCTAGAAGGTTACCATCATAAATCAGACAGGGTTTTCTTAAGACAGATTTCCGGGTTCGCTCACTTTTACTGCATCCTGACGGATCTGGTGGATGGTCTTTGGTCCGTTGTCGATGAAAGCCTTGCGGGGGACCCAGTTGTTGTCTCGCAGCTCCAAGGTGTCCTGCAGCAGGAAGCGGATCCTGGCGGGCAGCTCCTTGTTGTTCATTAAGGACAGCATACGGCCAAAGTACTGATCCATTAAAGACTGCGGGGGAGAGAGGTAGAAACAGCGGAGTCAGGGGCTGATACGCTCACCACTGCTGGGAAACACAACTTTCCACTGGGCAGCGGTCCATGTAGGCGGATGGTTACGTGAGTGTGTGTGTGTGTGTGGGGGGTTACACGTTACCCTGGCTTTGGCGTGGTCGAGTCTCGGCCCCACGGTTCTCATTATCTGACAGAGGCACTCCAGATCCTCCCCCATATCCTTGAGCTGGACTCTCTTCTTCTTTTCCAAAAGCTACCAGGGGGTGGAAACAGTGTTCCATTAGACTTTTCAGGCAGATGGATGCTTTTGTTCACCCAGACACATTATTTAACTTCATTTTAAAACAGAATTATAATGGCGCCCAATCCAACGCAAATCTCATATCTGTAATCAGCCAAGTGGACATACTGTTTTGATGCACTTATGAAGGATAGATTCATGGATGAGGTCGAGTTTGCCAAGTTCCCCGATGAATTTGATGTTGCCAAGCATCTTGAACTTGGCAATGGCACGCTGCTCCTCCTCCTCTGAAGTGAGAGGGTTGTCATGTTTGTCGTAGACTAGAAGAGAGAGGGTAGACAGTGGACAGAGAAAATGGTCATGGTGGGGGCTACACAGCGAGAATTTACTCCTGACCAGGCAAAAAAAAACAGGGCGTACTCACTTTCAACATTTCTAGCGCGGTTTTCAAATTCATCTTGAAGCTTGGAAATCAACAGTCTTCTGAAGGTCTGCAAGACGGATTGATAAATTGGATCCAACAAAAATTTTCTAACCCTCCATTATAAATATTTATTGCACAAGAATGCTCCTGATAAAAAAAACATTCAAATTTGAAGGCATATTACAGAGATGGAACATTTCTAAAGAAAGCTTACTGTGCCCTGCTTTTGGGAGGTTTGGATTTCCGGTGTAGGGCCATCAAAGTTTGGTGCGTCCTCTGCCAAACGCAGACATAGCTGAGCATAGAGCGAGCTATACTTTGGCTCTTCTAAGGCTTTGTCTACAATCTGGCCATGAGTGAAAGGGGAGTAGGAGAGCAATGAGATTAGCAAAGACATTGAACAGGCCTGTATGGGAAGAATCATGCAGTGAGCGGTACCAGAGACTCAGCCGAGCGAGTACCACCGGGGACCAAAAAGGTTCCTCACCAGCAAGATGACTCCTTTAAGGACGAGCTTTGAATCTACGCCCACATTCAGGAGCTCAAGGCATAGCTTGTCAAACTTGTCAGGCGTGAGCTTGTTGAGTATGCTGCAGAGGAGAAAGAGGGTGGAAAAGTATAGTCAAGTTTGGCAGAAATGTTATTCCATGTTTTTAAAACATGACTAGACACTAACCAAATATGACATCTTAGGTGCCATGGGCCCATTATTTAATTGGTAGACTATGCAAGTTATTATTATGATTTTTTTTTCCGCAACGGTATTCGGATCTACACATACCCTCTCACTTTCCTGAAGATTGCATCGTGTCGCTCTTTTTCGTTGCTGGAGTTGGCATCTCGTCTAGTGCTTCGTGAAGGAACCCATTTCTGAACGCTTTGCCCTGGGGTTTTCCCCAGGAACTCGCTAAAGAAAACAAAGGACACTGAGCACAGTTGCACCATCAAGACATGGCAGTAACCAACAAGGGACTGCAACCAGCATGACTCGAGGCAATGTTGCATTATCTTTTATACCTGTTGCCGACAGTCTTGGGACAGTGCTGAGGTGCACTCCTACCACCACCTCCCCCCGAAGAAGCACTGTTCAAAGGAAACCAGAGGCATAGTCACAACAACAGACAGCAGAGCACATCACACTTCAGCACCATTCACGGGGACGAGCAAACTCCCCCACCCAACAACACGCAGATTTTGCCTAACCAGTGTTTTAATGCCTTGACACATACAAGCCCCAGGGTGTCTACCCATGTGCTATCTAATCATTCCTACTTCTGAATAGTTACCATAGATACAGCCGTGCCAAACCAGAAAGACATTAGCCAATAGCCATAAAGACATGAAACCTCCCAATCAAATGATCAGAGTACAGACACAGAACAGTGAGTCGCTGATGCCACGGTCAGCAAAGAACATCCCAAAAATCTAAAATCATTCACATTCAACACTGTTCTTTTTAGCATGAAAAGAAACCCACTTTGCCACGTTTTTGCTTTGTTGAAGCCATTGATCCTGGTGCATAATATCCAGGGTCTTAATATTACTGTTGAGCAAGTACATACATTATTACGGCATCATCATTTTTCAGATTACATTTGCCAGACTAGGTTGAGTAGCAAGGACCTCCCCACAGCAATATAATAATGTACAGCAGTCAATTGTAATGATAGAAAGAAAAAAAAAACAGCCCTTTATTATAAGGCAACTCTTCAAGCTTGTAAGACGCCAAATGAACACAAAAAGCATGTTGGAAATGATCCAATAGAAACCAAGTATCCACTAAATCAAAGAAGAAGAATTTGTGCCAAAAGCATGGCCCTGAGCTCAATTAGAGAGTGTACTCATGCTCACTGCAGCATATTGAGAGACTACATTCTGCACTCGACTAACCTATCTGCCGTCTAGGGCCCATCCATGATCACAAACCGTTGTACCGCGTTATATGGTGCACTTCCTGCTTTGTATTCATGTCAAGGCAAAATGTGCATGTTTGCACCAGCAGTAATGCCAAAAGACAGCAGTATTGATCAATCGGGATTCAGGTATGTTATCAACATGTTTCCATCTCCTGGTTTCTCTGTATCACTCATTGTGATGACATGCAGGTGAATGTGCGATTTGTGGTTTTGAACATCTTGTAAAGTCTCACGCTTCTGATTGTTCAGTATCAGCAGTACATGAAAAGTGCAAAGTCACTAACAGTTCAGATATGTACATCACAGCAAAACGTGCCCAAAAGAAACACTGCACAAATTCTAAGTGGCGTTGCCTTCCTATTGGTAGTTACTGTGTAATACATTTCTAAGGGTCATCATACCTGACAAAAATAAAGTGACAAACTTTACAGAAAATTACTGGATTAGTGCCTATTGCCTAAACATGCTGCATAAAAGGAACTGAACAAGTAGCAGCAATTTATGAAAACAGACATCTCTGCAGTCAAGACTAAATGCAGAAGATAGCCACCTGAAACGAGAAGCACCCCCTTCCTCAATCGCACTCTCCACTTTGGCGGCTTGACAACGAAGAATCCTCAAAAGAATAATGATAACAGGGAGGGGTAGGGAAAACGGTACTGAGGAGAGAGAAAAAAAACATGTCAGCCAGAAATGTCTAATGTCGTGACTGAAAAATAATGAATCTGTGGCATGTCCAAGTTAACAAACCAAACATATGTATCAAACGAAACATATGTAACTTATATAGCTATAACCTATATAGCTTGAGATGAAAAATACTTAAATTTTGTCATAAGACTTCAATATCTGTTAATTTGTTCGTAACTCTGATTTCAGTTTAATTGGTGGTATATTCGGAGTCCGTATAAGTCAGATTATAGTCATCCTTATGAGTTTTTCCCTTTTAAAAGCCAAGATCAAAAGCTTGTACTTTCATTGAAAGCATATGATGCTGTGATACAAGAGAAATGTGACAAAACCTGCAGTTTGGTCTTTCATTTTTGTTTCGTTTTAATACTAATGAAATGGCAGTCAGTAAACAGTTTATGCCAACCAAATAAACTGTTTTTCAGGAGCATACACTCATCAACAGCAAGGTTAATATTATGGTGTGACAATTCGTGGTAGACGTCTTTGTCTTAGAAAAGGCAAAGCGCTAGCCTAAACGTTAGCCGTTATCCGCTATCTTAGTTAACCTAGCCTGACTGAGACAGCGATACAGGTTTGCCGGTTTAAGTATACCGTAAAGATACTCATCAACCGCGCCAGCTGCCCGGTATCAAAGATAGATGTATACTTTCCGAAATAGATGGCTAACACAATTATCTTAAAATTAACCCCAATCTTAAACCAATGCAATGTTATAACGAACACACGAGGCCGAGAAGCGTGGCTTTGCTACGCCGCCGTTAGCCATTCTACTAGCTCGCTTTGGCCCGGCTTTAAATTATGATGTAGCTAATAGCCGGCTTACGTCGTGAGCTTGCTAGCGACCTCCTAGCATTGCTGCCCTGACGAGACACATTATAACACGCATGTAACGTAACCAACTCGAATACACATCGACCGCATTTGCCATCTCCGTCAGCACGTTTAGACAACCAAAATACATTTTTAAATAAATATGTCTTGTTAGCAACACAATTTGTTGTTCTAGATTATCGGATGAGGTTATAATGCTAGCTGCATAACGACGATAGCTAGTTGCACAGCTAACAACTTTAGCTTTCATATCACACGAACAATGTTAGCTAACGTAGACTAGCATAGCTAGCAAGCTAGCTAGCATATAAGCAGCCATTTTGGTCAACCCAGTATGAATTTGTATGTCTAATTTTCTTACCTTCACGACAACAACTTCAGTTTTTTTGATAGTGTTTGGCTACAAAACTAGAATTCAGACATGTAAGGAAAGCGAGACAAGTTAAATAACGTGAGAATGCAGTTCGTTCCTTCCTGTTGGCAAATTTTAGCTAGCTAGTCGAAAGGGCTGAAAATGTTGGCGTGTGAGGGGAAGAGATGTCACAATATGCATTGTCTACGCAATTTGTTGCTATGTTGATTTGACGAATCACAGTTAAGATGTGTTTTAAAGCATTCGGTAGGCAATGAATCCAATGAAAATTGTGGTGAAGTAGTAGTAACTGCCTGTGTTACGTGATTGGCATAAAGTCATCAATTGCAGTGCATAATATTAATTGTTTCACAGTAAATTGTCTACAAATTGATTACAAATCAATTAGTTGATAAAGTACTGGAACCTCTTGATAGAAAACATGAGATGACACTAAAGTAAATACGGAAGAATTTGATTACATACTAGTTTGACAAATTACTATTATCACATAGGCCCCTAATCTTTGATGTGTGTGTGATCATGTGTATTTACAAAGCATGTGCAGAGTTCTATACCGTCCACATGGGTGTGCTAGACAACAATACAATAACTCTTCTCATGAAACAGAACAAAGTTGACTACAAGCCCAAGTTCTATTTTTGAGTCAGCAGCATGTGCAAAATCAGATAACCCTGTCATTAATTTGTGAACTGATTACCTTAGTTAGTTACTTTACTTTTACTAGTTACCTAAAGATGGAAAATTAGCGACTTGCTCACAATGAAGCCTATGTATATCATATCATATCATATGAAGCAGCATGTAGTAAATTGTCTTGTTGATGTCTAAAACCTTAGTGTTGCATATGAACCAATTGCCTTATAAAACTCTACCATTAAACATAATGTTTCTGGTACTCACTCTCCTGATGCTGTTTTGTAGGCCTTGATGATAAATTGAATAAGATAGTCATTCTCTAAAGGGTTACTCATGATCCATTTGGATAGTATGCAGAATGTAGGCCCTAGGCCCATTATGACTCATAGTTGAAGTTAAATTAATTGAATGAATGAAAACATAATTAGCCATTTTTGCTATTTTACTTTTGCCTTGGATGATAATCCCTCTACTGTAGGACAAGCATGGCAGAAATCAGTGGATGAGCAAGACAGAGTCGTGAAGGCCTCCTGTCAGGGTAGATTAACAGAGTTGCTGTTTTTTCACGAAAATGCAATGAAGCCTTGACTTGCTATGTGTATCTTGATTCTGAATCCTCAACACATTGTTAATTGAGTGCCAAATTCAAAGATCACCATTTTTAAGCAGATATAGTGAATTTAATGTTTGTAAGTCAACATTTAATAAATGTATGTTGCAAAGCCTAAAGTATGATCAAAAGGTTTTTCAGGAAAGAGTTTCCGTCATATTTGTGTAGATTGTTAATGTAGCAGTGTGTATCAACACCCCTTGGTTGACAGAGGCCTATTTCCCAAATGTTTTCACCATGCCTATTAAATGCCATCAGATGTTCCCCTATCCATTTGCACTGCCACCTGAATTCACTGCAAAAAATAATACATAAAGAATGAATGTATTATGAATGAATGTTATGTCTTATACCAACACATTTTTGTATCATTCAAATTATACTATACTGTCAGGTTATCTGTGCTACATCAATTCCTCATTACGTAAGATAGGGTCAGGTGGGAATCAGAGTTATGACACTTCAATATCACAGAAGATTGACTGTGCATGACCCGTAATTCCCTTTTTGTTACAATTGACTCTCAAAGCCTCTAGGGACAGTTATTCTTAGGCTGTCAGCTCAGGTACTGATACAGTGCTGTAGAGGTGACCCATTCATCAAATGAATCAATAGCGTACAATTATATCAGCTTTTATTTTCCTGTTCAATTTCCTTTTATTTAAGACCTGACTAAAATAAAGCTTTAGTCTTCCTTTTGCGTGTGTGCCCATGCTTTTGATATTGTCCACACAGCCTTCAATACCTACTCTTGATAAATTGTAATTGTAGTTCTAAGTATAACGATGACTTTAAACCAATATTGATTTATAGAAAAACTTTTGTTAAATAACTACAATTGATGCTGTACCAAGGAAAAGATTAAACAATATGTATTTTTTGCTAACTTTTTAACTTCGCTACCTTGAGTAACTGACTAATTGTCACCTGCAATACTGGCATATGTTGGGAAACAATCCAACAAACATTTCCCGAGACCTAGAATATACTTTGAGCAAAATACAGACATTTTATTTAATAATCTGCTGTTATTGCACATGAAATAATGTATTTTTATCTATTATGTTCTATGAAACTGAGAAAAAACATAGATACGTAAATGCATTTGTTACTTAATTTTTGTTCTCTTTTAACAAACTTTCTCCTAAAGAAAACAGTGAAGCCAAAATGTGCCATTTACCATTGAATTTGCAGTTATGTGGCAAACTTGAATTGTTACAATTACCACTCCCCATAATTTGTGTCATCCAAGTGCCAATGACTGGCCATAATCTAAGAACGCATAACGATCCTCAAATAATTTCATGGTTTCCAAATGGCCAAGACTACTGAAAGGAAAGTGCCCCTTGCTAATTAAAAAGCCATCGCTAAGAGGCATCTTCTACCTCATTAAAACCCTTCAACCCTCCCAGCTTGGAGAACAAAAACATTATCTGCTAAAAGGAATGGGCATTGGTGAGGTGGCAGTCAGAGGTTAGCCTCCGAGAGGCAGCTTTGTGGAAGGTGACATCCAATCCAAATTAGAAGGACTGATTAATTCAAGGTTCTACTGAAAGGCATGTCAAGTACTCCCCAGATTGTGGCTCCAACACTATAGTTAGCATAAACAGAATCGCAAAGAAAAATTAAATAAACAAATATTTATAATTATGTATTTGTGGAGGGTGACAATACTTTCACATTGTGTTTTACGTGCAATCCTGTGTATTGTCATGAAGCCCCTGCCCAAGGAATGGTGAATGTGACATAGAGTGTCCATTTAGAGTGAAACAGAACATTGAGGGATCCAAGCAACTGTACATCTTTCTGAGATGTATTTTCACGTAAGCAGCACACACTAAATTGGATTTTATTGCATCTTCTGGAAGGCATTTTTATGCTAATATTCAGCTCTGGGGATCAGAACTGATTCATCATTTTACAGTGCTGTTTTGAAGTATAAAAGAGAATATAGGACAGTATAGGAATAAATGCACCAACAGCTATGTGGACATCGTTTTCCTTTTCTTCTTGAGTTCACAAACTAACACAATAACCTCTAGGCTTTTAAGAACAATCTTCCTTCCAAATATATACATGAAAGACTTTGAAAGAGTTTTTCACTATACAAAAGAGGCTTCAAGTTAAACTTCAAAGCCCTTTAGATGAAGGACAGAAGTAGATAAATCCTTCGGTGGAGCAAAATGAAGAATTCCTGTTCCAGCCCTGAGGTTGTGAGCTGAGTCATACTTCCCTGCTAGGCTCTCAGGTGACAATACAAGATGTGATCAGTTTTAGATAAAAAACCTTTTCCCTACAACTCATATTTAAATTAGTCAAAAATAATTTATATTGAATGACATTTAGACAAATAAAAACAAATTTTGATTGCCAAGAGTACTTTGATAGCCAGCTGGTGCCAACATGCCAATCAGGCAAAAATAAATATGTGAACACAAAAAGTACTAGTTAAATAGTTCACAGTTGAAGTCAGCATATATACAGTATGTATACACAGTAGCACCACAGCACCTCATGTTATGACATGCAATATTTTAGGAGGTGACAAAAAAAGTAAATTTAGGTATATGTTTTCTTCATATTTAACGATGTGTAACTTATTTCTATTTGAAATACCCAACAAACACAACCAAATGTTTAGTCTCCTGTATCATACATACAGAAATCATTTAAAACCAACCATCCATAAAAACAAATTATAATCCATCTAGCCATGCTAGTTTTAGCTCTGCTTGTTGGCTTCAAATATGAATTTTGGAAACCAACAAATTTGAGTCGTAATCTAGTTGTAAAAACTAAGTGTGTAATTAATCAAAAACAGAGATAACACCAGTGTGCCTCCCTATGAAAGATGGAGGAGAAAATATTGGAAAAGCACACGTGCTCAAAATAATTTAGAACATTAGAAAGGTTTCTACCAATGACCTCATAAAAGTGTGATTAGTAAGACTAATGAAACATGCTTTTATAGAATTTACATGCTTTTAAACTATGCTATTTTAAATATTATAGTTATGTAAAAAAAAAAAGAAAGGAAAAAAAAGCTCACCTAAGTTCATGTATTTAGCCTTTTCAAGTCAGGATGAAAATAATGGGCCTGCCATATCCAATGTGCCCAATTCATTTTTGTTATTCTCGATATTTGTGTGCAGTTCAGGTGCAGGGTTCCCACACCTGCAGACAGAGCAGAAAATTCAAAGACTTTCTAAATTTAACCATTCGCCAGGACTGAGGAGTCCTTTCAACTCGACACCCACAACCTTGAAGAAAGAAAGATGAAATAATGGATTCCAGTGGGGAAATTAGGTATGCAGTGTGCAACATTGTAAATCATTGGTTGGAAAGCCACCAAGGGCTTGTTACGGATGCTCTGTATGAAATAAAAATGTATGACCTGTTACAGCCCTATGTGACCCTATGTGAAATTCTAGTATATTTATTGAATATTAGGATTCTACCAATGAGTTGATACTTCAAACAAAACTGGGAATATCGTTGCGACTAAGCTATTGTTATTAATTCCCCGTAAGGATAGCATTGATTTCCAGTGGTGTATTAGGCGTGTCAGAGTCCATGACCCTAATGTTGGTACAGTACATTGTCATGTATTGTTGATTGTCCGTGTCATGCTGTCAGATCCACAGTAGCCTGGATAAGAGATAAATGAAGAAGTCTATTGAATGTTTAACCCTATTTAATTGTCTCTTGAAGCTGTCCCTCCTCATCTGGATAGTTTTTTCATCTATTTGGACAGTTTCTCTTTAATTACATTTTCCCATTTAGCTGCAATGCAATCCGTTTCATTGGAAACCCATTGGGGATAGCTTAGCCCAACTAACTTTGAACTCAAGAACCCTCAACTAAATTTTAATTAAACGATCCCCTTTATTAATCTCTATACTAAGTAAGATAAAACAAGATAAAAGCTCTTTGTACTGGTCAAAGGGCAGACATTTACAACACACACATAAAAAAAAGGTCTTTCGTTCAATAAAATGTGATTCCAAGATAAACAAATAAACTAAAAATAAACATTTAGCTTAAGCTTAAATCATTACAAGATGGTGTTGCTTCAAGCAAAGTTACCCAATTGCCAAATTGATAAAGGTGGACAAGGAGGAAAACATAGATGGGCACTGACATTTGGGAGCCTATTAGTTGGTTTGTACTCATTTTGAAGACAAAGGCAAATTAAGTGTTGATCCCTGGTTGTTGTGTTGTAAAATATGTTTGAACCATACTATTGAAACATCATGAAAATCATTCATAACTATTGCTAATGTATACTCAGTCCCGAATTAATCACTACCGTGCACTACAGTGCAACAAAACATGCTTATGACATTGGACCAATTTGTGTTATTGGTTGGTAAAGATCAATGATTGAAAGCGAGCCCCGTACTACAGCCAATCAGAGCAGGCTGCTGTTAATATTAATTGTCGTTGTGATGGTAGTTCCCTCGGCTGACTAGACACAGCTCAGTATTGTATTTTTCATCTGATTTGGGAGGCGTCATTGGATGGCTTTAAACTAAATGTAACAGGTGAACATATCAAGCCTTGTGACATTCATGCTTTGGAACTCCAATAGGCTGTAGACTGCTAGGAGTTTTCTTTGAGTGAAAACGATTGCCCTTAACATGATATGTGTCGACACAAGATTTTCATGTCACCAAAGGATTTTCATGTCACCCAAGGATTTTCATGTCACCACATTTATGTTTCGTAATCTCACCCATGTTGTTTCCTGGGTCCTGCCGTGTCCCCGACTCAACACAGCGGCCCTTCAGCGATCTGGGCAGAGCCTGCTTATAAACACAAATAATAAATCACAAACCAGACTCCAGTGGAGCAAAGGCCTTGGAAGTGTGAGGACAGGAATATGCTGCTGTGTGATGAGAAGGTAACATTGTGTGCAGTTGTGTTAAGGTTCTGTCTGACACAAATATTCATTCTTGCTCATCATCAGCAATTCTGGGTAAAGCGGAATAGACAAAGTGAAGGGACAGGTCCAAATTTCCATTCATTACAGTTTCATATAGGATACATTGACTGTGTGATACTATTGCTTCATTATTTTACATCAGATACTTTTGATTGCAGTAACCTTGAACATGTGTGGGTTTCCAACTTGAATCATGCAACACTTTTCTCCACTTACTTTTTCTTACTTGTCATGACAAATCCAGTTATGTATGTGAGTGTGTGTTTAACGCCCACAACAGATAGCAGACTGTGACCACCTACATATTTAGACTGCACAGTCTGTATTGGGCTCTCAGACACAAAAGGCAATAAACTCTGATCCATGCTGCTCACAGTACAAGAAAATAAGTGTGTAAGTTAGATCAATAGAAGCACAACCTAGTAGTGTTGATCTCCAAAAATGTCAATAAAATTTAAGTTCAAGTTCCCAGGTACAAGTGCTCTGGTTGTGTATTCCACCATGCAGATAGTGCATGACTTTCATACAGCTATAGACAGCCTTAACAAATGGGAGAAGTAAATGAAGTGGACAGTGTCCTCCAACTGGAACATCCCTCAGGTTGTACACTCTCTAGGAAAATGGTTTCTTTCATTTATTGCAGGGGGGGGAAATATAGCAAATGGAAAAGTATCCTGCAGCAACTTGAAATGGAATGATTCCAAACCACCTCACACTTGTCAAGCAACTTACTTGTGGCATGTGAATATGTGAGAATCCTCTGGATGTGCATTGATATGCCCAAAAAAATACATCGAAACCAGACTTATGCAGTGGGTGTAGCTGTGGACACAAAATGGATTGGCTCTAGACTATATACGCTTTTTTATTCTATAATGAAGTGTGTGTGTGTGTGTGTGTGTGTGTGTGTGTGTGTGCATATGTGTGTGTGTGTGTGTGTGTGTGTGTGTGTGTGTGTGTGTGTGTGTGTGTCTGTCTGACATTTTGAATTGAATGACCAGTCTTGGAGGTTGCTGGTAAAATTCAATACTAATGTTATCCCTAAAATAAAGCAAATTAATTGAAACAGTTAAGGGCTTTGCATTAGTTTAAAGATAAAGCAAATCATCGCATTAAAGGAGGACTAACATTCGATTTTGCATAATGTATTCAATGCTAATGATGATTACTGCAGCCTCAAAATGTGTTGCTGTATTTTGTTTAAAATATGAGCCCACACTTGTTGAAACTTTAGTCAATCATGAAATTAAAAGGTAAATATAGTTAATCTACATTGATATAGACATTCATATAATTGTTTGCGCAAGCATACAACATGGCTATAAAACGATTACAGCAGACAATCATTTTTTACCTCCATTTGGATTTTGGCACTCAATTATGTTAACAAACTATTGATTTTGAATTTAAATCAAGGTTGAGTAAAACATTTGTTCTTCATATAAATCAAAACAGTTACTGACCCACAGAAACAGGATCTGCCCAATTGCATTGGGCCATTCAAGGAAATCAAATCAAAGAAAAGCTATAATCTGCAATACAATTTAAATTAATGTTCAATTAGGTTAAAGGTTAAGTGGTTAGGCTCCACTGCGACAGCAGTGAAATCAGAGCATCTTAACTCTGTAGCCCCTTACCTACAGCAGCCAATCGATGTGGATGGATACAGACAATAAAGAAGCTGGGTACTTGGGGAGGAAGACCAAGTCACATGACCTCAATCAATAGCGAGTGCAGCATAGCACTGCCGCTGAAACGTTTGCCCACCATTTCTAAGTAAACAGATGCACTTGATTCACTCTTTCACATAATGTGTTTTCTTGTTCTTCACATTTGTTTTTCTGCAATCACTCAGAAATGCCAATGTTCCCTTGCACCCCTTCCGTAAAGCAGCATTTGTCCAGGGGAAAGGAAAGAACAACTTTATGTAAATGTCTGACATTTTAAAAGATGTCAATGCTATTAACAAGTCTACAGCTGAGGATGTTATCTTCTGAGGGACAAATCAATAGAGCCAATCTCACACCCAAGAGAGCTTACTGCTCAGGCGCTTATTGATGCTTTCTGAGGCGCCGCCGCCCTGGCAGACCTTAAACCCTCAGCTCCAACTCCCTCAGTGGCCTGGGGGCGCAAAGCTAACCAGCTAAAGATTCACAGAAAATCATTGAGAAGCCATTTAAAATTTGACTGGAGTCCTTTGATTGCCTAAAAGATTGCTTTCTCTTTGAAAGGAAGGTTTTATACTTGGAACTGACGTAAAACATTTGGAAATAGATAAACATGAAAGGGGCACTTTCTTGTCACAGAACAGGCTGTTTTGCTTTTTGCCTTCATCTAACGCCAAAACCTCTATCAAGAATCCAGGTTTATTGAGAGAACAATTTAATGCTCTTTTGAGAGGGGGCTGTGAATGAAGGATGACAAAACAATCGAGATTGTCTCCGCCACTCCAAAAGCGCTAATTTGTAGCAACAGATTGCCTCAATGTGGCATGAGTTTACCGCAGTAAGAGGTGGCGGTTTATCAGCAGACCTGGTATTTAACTTTGTAGGACACATTTGCATTGCTTGAGCTTTGCTATTTCCTCCCTTGTAGATTGGGTGCAGGCAGCATTCATTGACACTAAAGGGAGACAGCTCAAGCTTGGCTGACTAACTCTATGTAACAGGAGACTAACCACATGAACATCACCACGGTTTAAGTGACAGGGAGCGGCCCTACAAGGGAAGCAAAATGCTCTTATACAGAACAAGAGACAAAGAAGAACTGTGCGGTAACAAGAAATGAACTACCAGTGGTACTGGGGAGACTTTATTCTGGCTTCTTATAGCAGGTATAAGTCTGACTACTGTATAACTGAACATAAAGTCACACTATGCCAATTATTAAAAAAAAAAAGACATAAAACTGAACTTGTCCGACACAAATCAATATAACAATAGGGTAACCTTTTTCACATTTATAGGATTACAAGTAAGATGGCAAGTGTATCGTGGCTATTTAAGTGTTTATTATAAAGTATAACCGATATTATAGCATAATTTACTCTGCAAACTTAACTTTGATGTCTAGATTCACAATGCTATGAGTTTGTGATTCAGTATGTCAGCTGTGTTTGGTTGGCCTGTCATTTACCTTGAGTCTTCACAGTTCACTGGTTCATTTCCATTCAGAGCCATCTGAGGCTTGATTAGAATTTCATAACAAACTGAAAGATACACCTTATGCACACTTTGGGTTTCCCCATGAGAATTATTATCTTAATAACCAGAGTAACAACTAAGGTCACAGAGGTTTACACAGTCACACAAGTGCCACTCTAATAAACTCAGTAAATTGCAAAGATGCATCTTTTTTTTTCTTTGACATCAGTTTAAAATAGGTTGTTATGCGTCAGCAAGGTGAATGTCACTTAAAGAGAAAGTTTCAGTACAAAAAATGTCTAACTTGCTTAGTGGGCATTTTTTATGTTCTGTTTCTGTTATTTCCAACAAATGTAGGTTACTTAAATCAGGCAGAACACACTGAGCCGTGCACTTTGACACTGGCTGAACGCCAGTCAAATTGCTGCTCTAATAACTTGCTACTTGAACTGATACAGCAGTCTTCTTAACTTTGAAGCACTTTGCAAACATGCTGCATTTCTGGCAACTAGCTTTAAACTATATTGGTCTGCTATTTGTTTGCCACCAACACCCCAGTCTCCACCTTTAGTTGGACCCGTTATATCTATCCCTGTGGGGTGTGTATGTCATCTTCCCTGCTTTCTTTGAAATATGCTGATATTACAAATAACTCAAGAATGGAGATCCCTAAGAAGACAGAGCCATAAAGTTTGAAGTTGTACTTCCATTTTATTGCAATAAATTGTCAACTAAACTGAAGACAACTTGTATTTCTGATGGAAGTATGGAAAAAGTACAGGCATGATAGAGAACCATTTAAATTTAACATTATCTTATCATTGTACAGAATATTGAAAACTAATTCCTAAACTTGCTTGCCAGAAAAAAATCATAAACATTTACAACTAATATTTTCCTGGCACTACCACAACCAGAATCATACTTTTAATATATGTGTCCTCCTGGCGCCAACAAACTTGTGGATTGGTAATCAGTCGCTTTTTTTTGTTTGTGCAAATACGTTATGCATGCTCTTAAATTCATTTCAGGCGCCTCTTGAGTGTAATCAAGCTATGCCGTAATTATATCCTACGGAGGACCTTACAGGCACTTAGATTCTGAATTTATAATTGGTTTATTTTTTTCACAGTAACTGCTCCTCTCATACACAGCATGGCAAGGAACTAAATCTTTCCCTGAATCAAACTAGCAGGAATTCCTCCTGAAATGGACTAAACCTAAGCAGTTTACACAAAGCTCCCATTTTGACAAGGTTTTAACACAGGAGTCTGATTGTCTAAGTTGATCCAAACAGGATTCCCTGTGTCTCTTTAAAGCAAGCTTTTTGAAAAATGATAAAATGGGCTAAATCTGCTTTCAGTGGACATCTATGACATACAAATGCAAAATTGTTTCATTGTAAAAAATATATATTATAGGTTTTGTATGTGCCGGTTAAACAACAATTACAACTACATCTAATAATGGCGACAAGTAGACCTTGATATCGTATGCTGGGTATGTCACTGCACTAAGGAAAGGAGAATGTCAGGCCTGCACACTGCTCCTCACCACAAATGCTTTATCATCCTACTACTCTCCACCTAACAAAGGAGATGTGCTCTGTTTCCACACCTCAGGTTATAGGAATCCCAAAGGTCCTACCACTGCCATGTTGGTCCTTTGTGTAAATATATAGACATATAAGAATATATATATGTGTGTGTTTGTGTGTGTGAGAGAGAATGTGCGAGTGCGTGTGTGCGTGCGGGTGTGTGCTTGTATGTAGACAGGCAGCAGCCCTGGGTGGAAGAGAAGCTCCACTAATAGCCATTTTGTCTCTTGTGGGCTCGCTTCCAAGCTTGGCTGACCTTGAGCAGGCCCTCTTAAAAGATGACATGGTCAGGCTTTACGAACGTGCTGCCCCAATGTGGAGAAATATCATATAAACCTTTCCATTAATCATGCAACTCCTGGGTCATTAAGTTCCTTGTTCTTCGCCCAGTCTGACTTTACAGATGCACTCTCCCACAATGGCAAGGAACTGTGACATTGCTCTTCATAACAACCTCCCACCTCTGGTTTTGGAGTGACTCGGCTATGCTTAAGAAATATACTATTTACTTATAGCTCTGGATGTAAATCAGCAGATAATGAAATAGACCCAGTCTTGACCAACCCCTCCTAAGTTAATACCAGTGTAACCAGCAGGCACTCTCGTGTGTATGATTTCATTTTCACACTTATTTCTTAGGAGATGCTTGTAAGGGACTCGAAGGAGAAACTGCAGCTTATTTCTTTGTTGTCATAACTTGTTAAAGTCTAATTGGATTAATATGACCATAACTTTAACTTTCCTTTCAAGAGGCTTCACCGTGTAATTGCCTTGGAGGCAGCAGACTGCTTTGAGGAACGGGGCAGACTATCTAGCTGGTGGTGTGATGGGGAGTTAGCGAGCGACAGGGGTGACGTGTGTTTTATGGATGAATTCTTCAGGGGCTCTCAGGGGGATCTCCGTCTAACCACAGCTCCTCAAGGACTGAATTAGCCTTCTGATCCACTAATCAATTTGGAGAGGGAGCAGAAATTATCGTTGGGAATTCCCAGTCTTTAGTCGACTGGGAGGTGTATCGCTCTCTGGGCATGCAATTGCCTGCCTATAAAATGGATTCTGCACAAAATGGTAGACCATTTTTATGCCATTTGTTTTGTCTCTTTACTAGCTCTTTACTGATCTCCCATCAGTAAAACTTGTTTTTGTTACGGGGAAGGGATGCAGTACATCTGAAAATGGGACTATTTCAAGAAAAACTCATTTCTTTTGTTTGACTTTGATTATAGCTCAAAGCCCCTGTACTCAGGCAAGAGAAACGTGCAAAAACCTATGTGACCTTACCTGAATAAATCACATTCTATAGCATACTCATGGAATTGTCATTATAATGAAATATTTAAATGTGCCATGACGCTGCCCGCACGACAGAGCCGGTAAGTCAGTAATGATGACATAAAGCCCTTTGAGAAATAAACGGCCTTCTGTGGAAATGAATCAAAGTACCAATGACACACTGGGAGTCGGATGAGGCCAGAAAGTGGGTCAGAAGAACTTACCTTTTGGCTGCACAACTCGTCTGAGATCCCACATCCCAGAAGCGTCATGACCTCATGGTATAACATTATCATGGCCAGGTGGATAATTGTACCTCATAAGCAAAAAAACAGGTGTCTCAAGGAGCATATGATAGATAAAAAAGGTGGTTTTAGATAGGACACACATGTTGTTCTATTCCCTAGTGCTCGACTCCATTATCAGAGTCTCCCATCTGAAAAAAAAAAAGCTTTCAATCTATAGGGATGCAAGGGTGTAATATTTCACATAACACATTAACACCTCTTAAATGTTTTATTTTTAGTATTTTTAATCACGCCAAGGGAATCATTGCCCTATTAGTGGCGATTGTGAAAAACATTCGGTTCCACAGTCAAATCTATGTCTGACACTTTATTCTAGCTCGTATAATGATATTCCGTTTAGTCGCTTAGCAGTACGACTGTGACTATTGGCCCCCTTCACCAAGCCTCCCTTTACATTCATTGAGAAAAATGATATAAGCGTTGGCAGTGAAAACATCTCAGCATGCAGAAATTGGTTTAAATACAGAAGCCAGTTGGTTTGCAGGGGTAAAATTCTGCCACCTCCTCTACAACAGAAAGTCATAAATCATTCTGTGCTCTTTCTTGAATTGTGAGAATCTGAGGTCCCCCCTGCCTTTGAAAGCACAATACGTGGACACACATACTTTCTCAAACCTGGTTTTAAAAATATTGAGCACTGATCTTTCAGTAGCCTACAGGGTACTCAACGACTCAGTATTAGTAGACTTAAGGAGACAAGATTGAGTTCTTAATTGTAAAGTCAATAGCTTTATTGTGGTTGTACAGTTTGCAGTAAAGCTTACATAAAAAAATATAGTGGTTTTAGGAAAAATAAATAAAAGAAGCAAAATTATGTAAAAACAATTAAAAAAAATTCACATTTTCTATTAAGGATGTCTGTCTGTCTCAGAGAGGCTCTCCTTAATGAAAATACCACAAAAAAAACGTACTTGTCAGTCGAATCCATGAACACATTGTTTGCAAAAGAAAAGTATAAAAAAAATGCTCTACTGCACTGATCATTATTAAACTTCTGTAAAGTTAAACTTCAGTACACTACATGGCATTGACATTTAATGTATTTTATTAGTCTACAACCTACTGTATAAAGAATTCTTATTCATTTCTAGAACATGAGATAACATAAACAATCCCTGTCTTCATGTACTTACATCTTCTGACCATTTATACTCAATATAATATGAAGTACTTCCAGTAAAATTTGTTGTGTTTCATTAATTTTAAGGTTTTCCATTAAGCTGGGTAATGTCTGCCCCTCTTAACTGCGTTATTCTTCCTGACCAAGCCGGCCATCTGGATCTTTAGGGTTCCCATCAAATTACTAATGGTATGTTATCACTGTGTGCCACCTTGACTCGTTTTGAATATTGATCAGAATTTTCTTATGTAACCACTGATAATGTAGAAGAAAGAGAGTCGTTTTCATGGGGGGTTCGGGGAACTGAATGTACAAGTTTAAAATGTTTACAAATAGTTGATACAGAACAAAAGATAGAAAGGTAACATAGTGTGCAGTCCTATATTTATGGTCACACTGATACCAGGGAAAGCAAGCCAAAGCTGGCATACTGTTGGATGCTGTCGCTCTATTATAGGTGGTTATTGATCAGTATTGGACTAAGATGACTTACACCAAATACACAACAGAACGACCTTCACAAATTCCATCTTCTTGTAGCTTAGGTATCACCAGCCTAAATCAAAGTGTGTGCGTGTCATGACATACATCATAATCCGTTTTACAGCACAGAAGAACAAGAGAATAAATGTCACAAAAATAAGGCGAGGCCTTGGCAGAGCCAGTTCAGGCAGGCAACTCAGACACAGCATTTATCCACATCACATCAATCAACCAGTGTCATACGCTCAATAGTTTGATGCGGCCTACTAAACCGCAGTCACTCACCACACTGGCTCCTACAACTGCTCGCTCACTGCTGCACCGCACCATGCTTCTGTTCGCTGCTGCACTACACTATGCTCCTGCTCTTGCTGCTGCCTACCTCCACCCCAGCTTCCACCTACATAGGGTCTGTTGCACAGTGTCCGATGGGGATTCTGCAGATATTTGCTCCCTACAAATGGTTGTTCACTTAGCATTTGTATAAGACCCCGTGTGGGGAAGCAATCAGAGCAGCAGACCCTTGACGCCATACTTCAATGTACTACCATGTATTGCAATTAATTGTTAAACCTATCAAGTTGTCCTGAAATATAATGACAAAGCAAATGAGCAGACATTACAAATGGTTGACAACCGTTCCTGTTGGGGAACAATATTTGAATAACAATTTACAATGGCACTGAGAATACAATGCTTTGTAACATACAACATGGACTGGATGGCACGTGTTTCTGAGAAACACAGTAAGGTTCACTTTGAGTTACATCGATGTCCATTAAGTCCATCCACACTCATCTAAGATATGTAGGGCCATTTGTGACCTAATATGGTTTACCTACTTAGAGAAATAAGACACTAGTTTAAGCTTTAACGTTAGTTTCAGTTGGTTGATCAAAAGTTGGTTCCCATAAGAGTATCGAAAGGAGTGAGGAGTCAATATTCTCTGACAAAATGGAGGGACATTGATCTGTCCCGTTATGAATACCCAAAATGAATAGGGCCGGAGTAAGCTGCTTATATGCACTATCACTCCTGTTGATTAAACAGGAATTAATATTCACTGGGCCACAGCTCTCTGCCAGAGCATTTTAGCAGTCTGCTTTTTAAGAACCGTCAGGAATCTCAAGACAGCAATTTAGCGCTTTAGTTCCCCTTGCTGCACTGCCAGGGAAATTATGACGCTCGGCCGCTG
>JAVQIZ010076924.1:0-5000 GCA_036023535.2 Galaxias brevipinnis
GGGGGGGGGGGGGAGGGGGGGTTAGAAGGGGATTAGCCCAGGCCAGTTGGATCATTTTACAGCCGGCGAACCCCCCAGTCTCCTGGACAATGAGGATTAAACTTCTCTTGTTCTTCAACTCTGAAACGGCAGGACGACAAAGACACTGTTCCTCCTGGGTCTCTGGCTGGGATGGGAGCTGGGCTGAAGGGGGGGGGGGGGGTGAGAGGAGGTGGGAGAGAGATGAGGGGGGAGAGAGGAGGTAAGGGTGAAAAGGGGGAGGGGGAGGCAGGGGGTCCGTCATGAAAATTAATCCCTTCACAATTTCCTCTGGGTTGTAAAGTGAGATATGAGGCAGACATGGCTAATGAAATGCTACAGTCATCTAAGGGGAGGGCGATAAAGGCAGACATTAAACTAATGGAGCACTTCATTAGTGCTTCCATTAAGGGGATCGAGGAGTCCGCGCTTTCCTTCGGCGATCGGCGTGGAGATGAATCGATTCCCTACATTTCAATGATGCTCCAGTGACCCGCCTAGCCTCCATAACCGAGTAGCCGCGCAAGTTATAGCACCTCCCAATATGGGCTGTTCAAATATTTCAAATACAACATAAACACACGCACACACACGCACAACTAGAGGATTTGTAGCTAACTTTCCATTTTACATGAAGGCAGGTTCTTACAATCGCACGCAGCTCCGTAATGGGATGCCGCAAAACGATCGCGCGGTGTATGTCTTCACATCCACTGTGAACAAAAGGTGTTCATCCCCTGATTAATTGAATATCCCAGCTTAAACCTACAAAGGGACAGTGTTTTGCTGTGGGCGATCCTATAGCCGGAGGCACAGTGATTAGGAGTCCGTATCGAAAACAGTGTCACTCCCGGTGTGCTATGGAGTTCCATGGGACAGACTCTCATAGCTTCAAGGCAGGGAGAAAGGATTTAAGGGTTCACAATATACCAAGTTAGGTGTTTTTTTTATATATTTGAAGATAGTAAAACGTATGGGAACCGTAGACGTGTGTTAGAGAGAGACAACGAAGAGAAACCAAGCCCGTCCTGCTGGTTGTCCCCTCCGCTGGGCCAAAACAAGGCTACGAAAACCGAAGGGTTGAAAAGAAAGCAGGAAAAGAGGGAATAGAGGAGGAGAGCGAGGAGCCCCAGTTCAGAGGTGCAAAGGAGGTCGGAGAAAGTAGAGCCAGAGGGGGGAGGGGCCTCGCGTACAAAAAAGGCTCTCTGTTACTTTTCACGAAGAGGGGGTGAACAAAAAAAGAGCAATAGAAGAGATCGTTCTGGCCTCCTGGATGCAGTGTCAAACCCAATCAGTGTCTGGTCCGCCGGCGCTGCTCGTCTCCCAGGCTCCACCTCACAATGGAGGGCCCAACAATGGCCGCCACACCTCTCACTTCCAATCTACGTCCCCTCGGATGGGCCCAGGGGAGGACAGAGCTGGGGACTGAGGCCCCCGACGAGGTGCCCAGAAAAGGGGGCCGGTTCAAGTCGGTTTGTATACTTGTGCGGATTTCAGATGATCGCAAATAAAGAGTAAGAAATTGAATTCACGATGTGGAATATATTTGTGTCAGTGTTAAGGAAGATTTGGCTGGGTGAGTGTGGAGTGCGTGCGCTTTTGGGGGCGCAGGTTTAGTATTTTTAAGTCTCTCTTTACAGGTAGAAAAAGCGGGCCTAATGCTTGGGGTATGTAAAGGAAACTGTTATACCCAAACATGGATAAACCGCTCAACGAACGTGAGCAACAATCCTTGAGCTGCAGAGTCCCTCACTAACAAACGTGAGCAACAAGACTTGATCCTTAAAGACCCCGCCACTCAAATAAAATGGCCGCTCTGAATAGACACCCCCCTAAATCGCATTGTTAAACAAATCCTGTATTAAAAGGGAAGAGTTAGTCTGCGTTTATTCTCTTGAAGACTTAGGTTAAGCTAGTGCCTCTGCCACTTTGGAGGCTTGGGCCTCAGTGAGCCTTGGTAAATCTGTTTCTTGACGGCGATTGGCTGAAGCCAAGGGGGCCATCTTTTTCACACGCTTCCTTACCGAATCCCCCCTCCCCTCAAGCTAGTGTTTACCCGTCACCAAACAATGGCCGGCTACTGGCAATTAAACAGCATTTTCGGAGGAATCCGTGGCACTGGTCTAATGGCATTACTGTTGGACGATTCAATCCCTTGAATAGTCAACAGGATTTTGCCTCTCACCAGGAAAATACTGCTTCATCGAATTACCCGTATTACATAGCTTTACCCAAGCTTATGATTCAGGGTTCACAGATTACTGCTTTTTCTAAAGATGGCGGGAGAAGAGAGTGATAGGCCAGGGGGATGATGCAAGCGGGATGACTCCTACGCCTTGCAGTGAGAGCCAGACGACGACGGTCTCTCCTCTAGGGAAGCTTAGCCTGTGCATGCACCGCTGAGAAATACAAAAACATCAACACAACGTCAGCTTCAATAGATAATGCGTTGTCTTGTCCACAAACACAACATTTTAGAGTTGAATTAAGTCAAGACCAAGAATTGGATTTATAGCTGTTTCTATTATCTACCTGTTTATTTCATCAAACTCCGTTGTTATAATGCGTAATGTAGACCTTACCAAATGGTTTTGATAAAACACAAGGGTACTGACACACTGTCATACATGCCAATACATGCGCACACAATGGTACAAACACACAAACACACACTCACCCAAACACACACACACACACACACACACACACACGAACAAACGTGCATACATATATAGACACAACCACAAGTCATTCAGGAGGCAAACCGCACATGGTGGCCTTTGACCCCTCATGGGTTGGGTCGGACGGGCCGCTCGTAGAACCAGGGAAGAGCAGCCAAGTCCATTATCTAACAATGAAGGGCTAATTAGTGGGTTTGCAAGCCTCAAATCACACAGCAACAGACAGCCTGTCTCTGTCCTCCTCACCCAACATCTTAATTACTCTTTTATTCTCCCTCTGGTTTTACTGCGTCTCTCTCCCCTAACTCTCTCCTTCTCCTGCCTTGGCCATTTAACACATAAAAGCTGGAAGCTAATTGCCTGCTATGGAAATATTGGGCCGGTGATTAGCGAAGTGCCCAGCGCTTGGCTGGCCTGTGTTTCTCTGCCTGTAAAGGGTGGGTGTTGAGCCAGCCTCCCACTGCAAACTAGCGTAGTGGTAGCTGCTGGTGGAAATTCATTTCTCAACCATTCATATGCAAGGCAACGTTGAGTGTGGGAGAATAGTCATTGTGCTGCACTGGCAATTTGTCAAGCTGTTATGCGCATGTGTGTGCAAGATGTTGATTGACAGGAGCAAAGTTAACACTGATTATATTGTAATATAAATTGAAAAAATAATTGTTCTGCTGTGATTAATAATTCTTGATATTACCTGTAATTTTATATTTTTCTCTTCAAATCCATTTTACCTTTTAAGGTTCTAAAGTTCTTTTTGGGACCAAATAGAAAAATGTTCAGTATATTCATTCATAAATGGACATTTGAATGATACTTCACGCAAAGATCACATCCAGGAAAATTTTTACATTATTCAAAACTATCCTTCAGACATTTAAATAATGTATTTCAATGAAGCTCTACATCAATAACAGTAAATCAAATTGTGGGATGCTATTGAATATCATAAAAGTGCTTTATAAATAAAATGTATTATTATTATTCTAAATGGATTCTGAGAGATTTTGAAAAAGAATAAAGAGTGACTGTTTGTTGTGTTCATACAAAGACTATTACAAAGTACTTAAGGCAAAAGTCAGTCAGGTTTGCAGACTGAAGAGTTGGTAGAGACTAACCTGAAGGCTTCAGACTGCATTCTAACAAAAAAAAGTTGAAAATTAGCTTACTAAATTTTTTAAATGAACTAAAGAATGCTTTGAAAGTAATCAAAGTCAATCGAAAATGTGACAGGGTGCCAGTGCAGTATTTCTAAGATCTGTGCAATGTGTTTGATTCAATTTGTTGTTAAATTTTTTTTTATATTTACTGTGGTTGGATGTATAATGTCTGTCATGTGTACATTTTTCTTCGAGGGTAAATTAGATGCTTTTGTAAATAACCATTATTTTTACTTATGATATAACTAACAGGGAGAATGTAGAAGGTAAATGTTATTTAATCAGTAACGTCTTAAAGTTATACACATTTTACAGTACTTTTCTCGACTACTTTTGAGAGTACTGAAAACACATGTATGGTGTTTTAATAACTTCATCACCAGTCTTTTAAAGTTTTTGATGTACGTTAGAGAAGTTCTTTGATTAGGCGTTTTCCTTAGAATGCAGAAAACAGATCTTGGGGGCGTTGCATTTTTTCCACAGCTTTCTATGATTACATTTTTACTGTAATGCGGGGAACATAATAATTTTGCCATTTCAGTTAATGCTTTCTTGATTTGGCACATGGCTCTTCTGTATGGTGCAGTATAGTACATGTCAATTTTAGATAGAAAATATAATTTTTTAAATCAAATAGAGTAATGGGTGTACTTTTTAAGAGCAAATGTGTTTTTGGGATAGACAAGTTGCTGTAGGAATAATATAAATGATGTCAATATTGTTTTTTATGTAATGTGAATATTTCAGTAGGCATTCAGCTGCACCAGAGGGAAACATTATACTAAATAATGGCTTTGGAAAATAGAAAACATGTTGAATAAAATGTTTCTTTTTGTTTGACCCTCTGTCCAAAATTAATATATTTCTCCCTCCAAGAGGTCATGATGGCCAAGGCCAATTGAACAACTATCCATTTAATTGTTCGGAAATAACTTGAACAAAACATGTAAGATGGTCATTATTTGTGCCCGAATGGCAGAAAAACAACGCAGTGATAGAAAGCAATTTAACCAGGCATCCTTTATCCATGCCCCTCGGCCGACTTCTTATCTCAACCTGGGAGTAATTGACAGATAAAGACGGCACATAATCATATACTAACTAGACATTTAACAACAAGGGTCAGTGCTAATGGAGTCCACAA
>JAVQIZ010076924.1:7500-11014 GCA_036023535.2 Galaxias brevipinnis
TATACAATATATTGAGTTAATTCAAACAATTTAAAGAACACTAGTAATAGAACATGATTTGTATGGTTTTATGGACTAATGTAGACTACCGAATATTATTTAGTAACTTAACTCATTACTATTTTTTCTGCTTTTTCATTATTTATTTTACAGAAAACTCAATACCTAAGTGGAAATAAATACATTGCATTTGAATGTTCCTTATGCATATTTTCATTATATTTTAAAATGTATGTAGGCCAATTTATTGAATGTGCAGCCTGGGAGACTACAGGTCTTCTGCTCCTACTGCAATATCGAGCAAAAATATTAATATTGCTATCCCGGTCCCACGATTCGTATTCCTCAGTTCGTTTTCAAAACAGCAGAAGAAACCGTGACTCCTCCAATTGGCCCTGGGACTAGGGGAGGGCATATTGCCACAGACGTTAACAAGCGCGTTCACCTTTTACAATCAGAGCCACGTTTAGCGCGAGCGCTCCCTGGGGCTATGTGATTTTTTTCCCGATGAATTATATATCAGAGCAAAAGATGAAAGGAGCAGTGCACGCCAAGAGCATTCTCACATCACGGCTTTGGGACAAGGAAACGAAATATTTAGATGATAATTGTTAATTTATATAGTATATGATCATTTACGCCGAAATAAAACTACTAATTAAATAAAATATCTTAAAAATATTAAGTTTTTATTTGTATTATTATTACCCCCCCCCCCCCCCCACGCACACACACATACACACTTTTTTTTTCTTTTTTTACTATTAACATAAGCGTAGACGGTTAGATAACCGTCCGTTTTATTTATGAGGGCATAAGGATTTTTTTTGTGTCAAGCTTAAGTCTATAGGCTATGTAAGCTATATCTGATTTATTTATAGTAAAAAACAAAACAAAATTTAAATGGAGATAGATTGCTATAGGCCCACAAAGCTATCAATATCAGTACATGCCCTATCAAATCGTTTAAGCTAAAGATGGCCCTGTTTCATCTCATAAGAAACAGTCTGCACAACGAAGACAGTGAAAAGAGCACTTACAATTAGCTTACTTGCGAATCAAAGTCAGACGCTAATCCCCCAAAAAGCGACCTGTCCCTCAAGACAGAAATTACTGATGGGCGGGGTGAACGGTAGGAGGGGTAGAGAAAATAGGGGGGAAAAAACGGTTGTAAATTATTATTGTACAGTACAGAAAAGTCTAATGAATGTAAAACAAGTCAAACTTCACCTGGAAATAAAGCATGTTGAAACGATTTTATAGGCCTATATATTTATGCAATTGTGTGGGAGGTTATTAACAATTTAATCGGTCAGACTCATCACGTTTAAATAAATAATGCTCCATTATTTATTTTCGCTTATTTCAATTATTGGCCGTTTCTGCACTTGCATGCGCAATCCTTGCGCTGCATCTGTTATAAATGTTATATTAGCACCCAAATCCACAATGGAACATGTGTTCAATCAAATGAGGAAACATTATTGTCCTGTTCTTGCACTGAGACTAATAAAATAAGCCTAAAACTGGACCGGTGAAGTTTTCTCGAACTGCTGAGGGGAGGTTGTCCTTCCATGACCTATCATATTTCAGTTGTTATTAATGAAAAATAGGCTGCTGATATTTCCTTTTTTTATAAGGCATGCCCATAGGCCTAACAGCCGAGATAGCCCCACGTCGAAATACATGCCACCATGCACCCTTTGTAATGGAAATACCTCTGCATACGGCGGAATAATTGGGGAGGCGTGTTTAAAAAGAAACTTTTTTTCTTCCCTCACCTCTCTTGCACTCTTTAGGTCTCTCTCACTGGTCACGGTGGATAGGCCTAACGTGTGAGCAGATGGGCATATAAGCATGGAAATAAAAAATATATAAATGATCGTTTGCCATGTTATTCAATTCTAAAGCAAAACGTGAAAAGAAAAAAATATTTCAGCTTTGAAAAAAACGAAAAAATGTCACTTATAACATACTTTAACGAGCTATGAGAAAGATTAACATTTCTTTTAAGCTTTAGCCCTATCAGTTTGGGAAAGTAATTCGGATGTTAGGGAACTGTGTACGCGCGTGTGTGTGTATTTGTGTGTAGGTGTTTGTTCA
The DNA here is from genome assembly GCA_036023535.2 of Galaxias brevipinnis. Taxonomy (NCBI): domain Eukaryota; kingdom Metazoa; phylum Chordata; class Actinopteri; order Galaxiiformes; family Galaxiidae; genus Galaxias; species Galaxias brevipinnis. Next base: position 9,604 of record JAVQIZ010076924.1, read on the forward strand.
TGTGTGCGTATGTGTGTCGGGGAGGGGGTTGTCTGGCAGTCAGCTGGTCTCATAAACACAATGCCAGCCTTTGTTTTATTTTCGTGACGCAGAAAATTAATCAGCCCGAATGCGGAGCGCGCGGAGTCGTGGCTAGCGTCCTGTAATCAGGGCAGCGCGTGCCGTTCGGATTATCTCGTTAATTTCTGGGGAAAAAAAGCACACACAAAAACTTGTGGCCAATAATGATTAATTCTTAGACAGGGTAATTATTATTGAACGGATATGGAGCAACCGGTAGACGGGGTCTGGGTGAAAAAGTGACAGATTGACTAGGGTGGCCGTTATAAACCTTTACGGTCCCCAACAGTAAAATTAGGCAACTATTAAAAATAGATTAAAAAAAAAAAAGTGTCACCCATGGTTTAATTCTACAGGTAGGTATCGTTTTTTCGGAAGGGAAACAAATACAAGCCGACATTTTTTTTTTTGCTATCATTGGCCTTCTTGTGTAACATAAAAAAGATAAAAACAATTCAAGCATATTACTAATATTAAATTAACAGTAATATTTTAGATTACTTTTACAGCATTTTAAAACTCAGGCCTATTTTTAAAAGTTCCTTATACTGGCTATTTCGTTTTATCAGTGACAAGAAAGACCAACCATTTAAAAAGTTTTTTTGTTTTGATAGATTATTTATTTTTAATATGTTACTAGTTTAGGCCTACATGCTTTACTTTTTTCTAAAAGGGTTCGCAGTTCGGTATGGAGAAATATATAACCCTTAACAGCCATCGGGGAAGTGCTTATTTGTTTAGATTAAGATGAAGTGGTCTTTGCTAATCAACACCATTGGATAGTCTCACCACTCAAATCTAATTACCGGGCGGGAGCAATTAATTAGGAGGATATCGCCCAGGGAGTGTCAATAATGTCAGTTTAGAACTACAAATGAGAGAATTCACATTTTATATCAATTAGATTTCACAATAAAATTGCATAACGACGTCACAATTTAGTTAAAATATGTGCGACGGTTTTGTGAGTTTAACGTTGTGCCTATCCCCACTGAACTGAGAAACGGTGCTAGTTTTAAGTTTTTTTTCTTCTTTTTGCCTGAAAGGCTCTATTGTTATCAGCATTACTTATCGGTCATCAGTAGTCTTTGTCTTTGTAAATAGCCTCCAATCAGACGTCTATTTAGCTGGTTGGTAACCTGTGGGTATGCTAATCGGGTGTCTGCTTGGGGTGCAATGTGCTGGTGCACTTTAACGGCAATGTTTTGTTGTGTTTTGGTGGTTTGTAATGGCTAAGGAGTGCGCGCGCGCGTGTTTGTGTGCGTTTGTGTGTATGTGCGTGTGAAAGAGAGGCTGTGGGGCTGTGTGTTTGTATGTGTGTTTCTGTGCGTGGCTCTGTGGATGGAGGGAG
>JAVQIZ010076928.1:0-5000 GCA_036023535.2 Galaxias brevipinnis
CAAGGAGAATTGGATTTATAAACTTGTAATAAAGGCATCATCAAAACGGCATTTTCGGCATGAGTTACTCAAATCCCATTTTGGACCTTGCTTGAAACTTAAGCTTTTCGGATAAATTGAGGAAGCCCTCGCAAAACTTGCATGTAGCTTGAGGCAAAATCATTCAGTGCAGTTTACACCGTAACTCCTGTTTCAATCCTTATACCTTCAAATTATAATACAATCTTCGTTTCAAGAGACAATATATTTTTCTCGGCTAATGTTTTGTAATTCTGGCCTGTTTTTAGCCGGAAGTGAAACAGCTGTTGTTTTCGCCATACTCTGCTTCTCGTGCACAAGCTGCCATGGCCCACACATTCACTGACTGCTTCACTTTAGGGCAACTCCCTTACAACAGAACAATATAACACACATTGCTTTCCTTAATTCAAATTATCTATAAAGATAATTACTTGAACCATATGGGAGTCGAATTGATTTTGCGTAGACGCGTAATTTTGTGGACGCTGCATTAAGATAATAAAGTGTTATTGCATGTTAATCGCAAATGCAAGTGAAATGCATGCGAATCAATTTAGCATATCATCCACATCATCATTACATGTGATACGCGTGTTTTATTTGACCTATGACTGCACTAGCGTGTGTGACATTTACAAAGGCAATCAAATTTGTCATGGGAGTTTCTTAGGGAACGGAGCAACATGTCCATTCACTCGCACACAGAAACACAAACAGTGTTAAGCTTGCTTTTCAAACATTACATTTATTCATTTATTTTAGTTTCTGATTTCATATAACGAAGTAACATGTAAAGTTATCAGAAAAAAACATATTTCAACGTAAAACATGTATATTTTAATTTCTCCACTAGAGGGTACAGTTGTATTGGACCAATGCAGCTTGCTCCATGAACTGAAAAACCTTCACGTGCTGAGGTTGGGTTATCAGACGGGATCAGGTTGACGATGCAAACTGGGAAAAAAAGTGATAAAGATTGATAATTGATTAATGATGATAATAAAACATTTTTAATACATGTTGTTAATGTTATTCTTTTGCTTTTGCAAACATACGGTGCAAAGGAAATGAGCACGACTAGATGAATCAAAAGTTGTTGAAGCCGACTTTTCACACACTGACGTGTGCTATAAGCAGCAAGCGAAAAAAGCTGTGTGCTACGTCGATTTTGTAAAATGTAAACATATAATTACAGACGTTGATAAAGTTGTGGATCTCTTTTACAGAAGGTAAGGGTCGTGGTCTTCCTAACACCTGCTGTTATCTGATATAAATAACTACAGACATCGAGTTAATTAAACAAATCAAACATCTGTTAACTCAGATAGGGCCTACTGGTTTCTACCGCCGCTTGTTGCTAAAGTCCACCCGTACTCTATCCCGTGTTTCAACATGCACTGCTTTTCTCTCCATCTGTCCCTCTTTTGTTCTTGTCCACTCCAACTTTTTTATTATTTTCCTTAGGATAACTTTTCTTCAACTCTCCTCCCCGTGCATTCTCAAAACTCAGCGTGTGTTTTTGAATGGGTGTCATTTTGAAGATGTGCTTTGTTCCATTGAAATTGGCTTGTTTCATCGTAGCCCATTCTGGGTGTGCGTCAGCTGCCATCGATCTCCAGACACTCGCATTTCAGGTAAGTGAAATGTTAACGCTGTCCTCCATCTGCCTCGCCATCCTCTTTCACATCGTGACTTTGACTCTCGCCACAATCTCCCCTCGCCACTATGCAACTTCTAAAAGAGTGGACCTGAGTGATTTTGAATTGCACGGGGCATGACTAATGGTGGAAACATGTTAAAATCATTGCAGAAATGTCCTTGGAAAGACAAATGAATTTTCAGCAGAATAATTAACTTAATTAACAAATTTGCATGCATATTCATCAGGGCCATTGAAGTCTCTCCAGCTCAGCTTGATGAACGTTGCTGTGTAATAAGCAGCTCATTTACATTCTGCCATCCACTGCCATTTGTGTGGATTACCGAAAAAGGAAGTGTGTGTGCCTGGTTGTTTGTGGCCACGACGCGCGTGTGTGGGTTAGTGGGTGGAGGTATAGGTAAATGTGCGCACGTTTCCTCCTTCCCCCGTAACATGTCACACTGAAAGCCTGATGAATTGATTTGACACGCAGGTATGCAGGCTGTGCACACCCCAGGATCAGGCCCAGCTGCCAAACATCCCACTTCTGCATACACAAAGACAGACAGACACACATACACACACGCACACTCGCACACTCGCACAAACGTACGTTTCCCGTGAATGGGACCGGTATAGGTCCCTATCTGTGTGTGTTTGTGTGTATGTCCATGTCTCCTTGTATCCTCTCCTTGTACACCCCCTCCTCCCTCCCTCCCCTCTCCCCCAACACTCCCGTCTCTCTGGTGGGCAGTTCTTGGCACCGTTTCCCTAGTCGTAACTCTCCTGGGTTGCCAGACTGTGCGGTGTTAAAAAATGCGCGGGCCGCCACACACACACACTCACACACACCCCTCCCTGCACGTCTCTGCAGGGCAATCTTTAAAGGCAGCAAGGTGTGACGGCACAGACTGGCAGCTTGGCACGCGCGATGCCCTAGGATACCAGCACTCTGTCAGCCATAGAGGGGCACCATCATCATCATCGCACGGGCCCGGCGCTCTGATGCTCCCCTCGCACGTGCCACTCTCGTGTCTCATCTGTTCGAGCCAAAGACAAAGGAATTCATTAAGAAATAGAGAAAATCTAATGAGGCTTTCGATTTTGCTGTGGATTGTGGATTTGACAGCATATGAAGTAATAGTATATAACACACACTCCAAATACAGTAAAGAGAAATGACTTGTACCTTTCAAAAAAGGTTTGATGATTTGGTATGGAAGCTGCAGATGGCTTTTTTGCAACATATCGCTGACCTACAGTGCAGAACTTAGATGAAAGCATTCTGTTGACTTACACTGAACACTGGTTCATTGCCTTTCACTAACATTTATTGCGGCATAAGTGTGCAATGGTAGCTTTTCTCCATTGCTTGAACCCGTTTGTTCAAATTTCCCGAAAAAGCAAAGATTCAAAGCAAAAACCTGAAAACACTTGGTCTGGTCAAAATACCTATTATATTAGACAAAATACATAAAAAATCTAAAAACAATAAATACATGACACAAATCAACTTTCTCAATCAAATAATAGCTACAGCTTTCAACATACCATAAAATAATTACCCTTTACTTTGAAGTCTGCGTGCCTTTTGTTTAACTAAAATGTTAGACTATTCCATAAAATGCAAGTACAAACATTATCACGGGCTGAATTCTTTTTTTTAAAGATTATATCAGTCACCCAAGGAGCAAAGCAGAACAGGAAGAACCTCGGTTCAGAGCACGAACATTCAACAATTCCAATGTTGCTCAAGAGAAAACTCCAGAAAACATACAAAAAAATAAATATCAAGCTTACTAAAAGCAGAAAGCATGGTAAAAAAGCACTGACATAAAATTCAGTGACTATGTGACCTTTTCCATAAATAAATTGTAATTTCAAGTCTGTGTAGAATATTTCCCATGTGCATAAAATATCTGCATTATTATGACGTAAGCTATATCAGCTGCTAACAAATATTTGAGTTTATTTAGATTGTATAGAGATTGTTCCAAAATATTTGTTTAGCAATGGCTTTGTGTGTGAAAGCAAGTATTTTAATATGTTTTGTGTTCAACATTGGGTTATGTTGAGTAAGAAAAGTGAACTTTACTTTCATTAAAAAGAAAAATATTTTTGGAAAAATGTAATGCTCAGCATCACACTCGGAATAGCACTCGGGTTCTTTAGCAATATTCCTGTCATTGTTCTCATGCGTTTTCCAGCCAATTATATTGGCTTCAAGGTTGTTATCAACAAACACTTCCCACCGCTTCCCATCCTGTCAGACAAAAAATGCTACACCAGCAACATAATCCCATAACCATGCAATCCAACGGACAAAGTAGACCAAACGTGTTTGTACCATTTTTCAAATTTAGTAGATCCAAATATGTGTGTGAGGAACAATTATCACTTGATTCAAGAATTAAAAAAAGATGAAACAGACGGTAAGCGATAACTGCTCACCTGACACACGAAACTTGTGATATTAACACGCCTTTTCCCCTCCGCCACCATACTTTTCTCCTCCACTTTTTCTTATGACAACATATGTCGCTAGCAGGTGGAAGTGTGAAAATGGGTAGTTCTTGGGTGTTGTTTCAGAAAAAGTGCCGTGGGAGATACATTTTCATGTCTGATGGTCATATTGCTTGAAGGTAATTTATATTTCTCAAACGATTGCTGGAAACGCATGCACCTCGCGATTGTGAGTCAGTTTGGATGTGGAGCACTTAGCAAAGGATATTTTCATCGTGAGTTATCCTAGAATGAGTTACCCACTCAGAAATATTTTTGGGCCATTAAACTGACCTTAAGATGGGCCAAAAACACAGACACACACACACACGCACGCACGCGTGCACGCACACCCACACACACACACACACACACACACACACACACACACACACACACACACACATACACGATCCTTTTTCCTGTATAAGAAAGCAAAACAAAACAAGGATGAGATGTTCACAGCCACCTCTCATTAACTTTGAACTGTAGCCACACAGAATGAACCTCTGTGTTTGTCCTGGCGGGTGGCGCCGCACAGCCGTTGATGGCGAGCAGGGGGCACTGCTCAGCGATGTCGATCACACACGTTCCTCTGGGCGTTGTTGCAATGCTTCCTGTTTGTCTCCTATTTGGGGGGGGGGGGGCGGGCTCTCTGTCAGGGCTTCAGTGTTGTTGTTTTTATCCTTGACATCAGTCCCCTCACCCTTTAGGCCACCGTGGAGGTCGACCCCCTTTTTGAAGCAGAAAGTTGGGCAGGGATCACAAGAGCTGCTTTCCATTGGATGGTGCAGGAGCATCCGTAACAGGAGGCGTTGCACGTGTGTGACTGTTGTGT
>JAVQIZ010076928.1:10000-31143 GCA_036023535.2 Galaxias brevipinnis
AGATAGAGAGAGAGAGAGAGAGATCGAGAAAGAGAGAGAGAGAGAGAGAGAGAGACAGAGGGAGAGAGGGAGTAAGAGAGAAACAGAGGGAGGCAAGGAGACACAGAGAGAGAGAGGGAGAGAGAGGGGGGGGGGGGGTGGTACAGTGCCTGTGGGTGGGAGTGTGTGGGGCCTCTGTGCCTCTGACAGAGACTGGAGGTTTTCTGAATGAACCCCTGTTAGAGTACCTCCCATGTTCCGGTGATTTTAAAAAATTCAAAATAATTTAATAATAATAAATACACAAATAAATAAATTGATAAATAAATAAAATGTGTTTAATATATAATTGTGATATCATCATGTATAATAAAAAATGTAAGTTTGGGATAATTTTTACAATACCGCAGCAACTTCCTTAAGTTGTGTTAGTGTTATTTCGCTCCGATTTGTTTTTATGAACCGTAAAGTTTCCAAATTTGCATTATTTTTATATAAAAAACAAACAAACTATTATGACTATTCATGCATGCCAATGCTCTCCTGATCTTTAAGAAATTCGATTGAAACACCCTCGAATAATCTCGTAAGATCCCGTCGCGCGCTGCCGTTATCTGACCATTGGTTATGGGCCCACATGCATTGCGTTTATATAGGCCTAGAACAATAATTGAACGTGATTCAAATTGCATATGAAACTGAATTGATTGTGATGTAAAAATGTAATATTGTTGCTTAATATTAGGCCAATCAATTTATGTTTTGCATATGTTTTGCAGGCCTACTTCTTGCTAAGTTTTCAATGAGAAAAATTTGCTTTACAGATCCGTCTTTACTCTTTGGAAAATTTGTAACCTAATTATTTCAAACGTGACCAATAATATGTACATGAACATTATAATGCAGGTTTCAATTAAATTGTTCCGTCAATTAAGGGACTAGAAACAGCCATTTGTAAGGTTAGGTTTTTGCTTTTGTGGCAGAGGAACCACTTTGCCAAAGGTACATTTTCGTTCTAAGCTGTGACAATTAAAAAAATATAAAAAAATTTCCGAAGTGTATGCAAGAGAAGAAGGAACGGCAATCTGTTTCACTGGCTAGAATCCAACTCCCCTAAAGCACAGAGCCTGTCACCTGTCATCCTTCCGATCAAGTCAAACACGTTTTATCAGTTGGACTAATGTCGATCGGCATGTATGCTTTTTGCAGAATCGTGTTGTCTTTGTTTTTGTCTATAAACTTAATTATGTGTACTGTAAAGATAATCGGGATTTTTTCCTCGTTTACTGAGTCTGGTGAATTTTTGCTTCGGATGAATATTAATTTTATCAGCTATTATTTGAATTTTCCCTCAAAAAGTAGGCATAAATATAAAAAGTAGTGTTAATAGCATTTACATTTAGATTATAATATATTGTAAAATATGTAAGTCGAAATTCCTGCTCCCTTGAAGGGGTTTTGAACACAGGAATTGCTGTCCTAACGAAGTTGACTAATTAGTATATCCCAAACATTTCAACCCTAAAATGTCAAGTATGTGAACACATTCAGGCATGCGCGCGCGTGTGTGCGCGTGTGCGTGTGAGTGTGTGTGTGTGTGTGCGTGTGCGTGTGTGTGTGTGTGTGTGTGTGTGTATGTGTGTGTGTGTGCATGTGTGAGTGTGAGTGTCGCCAAATATATTCCACATTGCCAGTGAAGTAATCTTAACTTTCTTTAAACATGGTTACAAATTTAACATAAAATATTAATACAGTCACCATGAATGGGTTGACATACATACATAAATACATACATACATACATACACATGTACATATATAGTACATTTGCTGTCCTCTCAAAGATAGCGAACAGTTCTGAAAACAAACTCACTGTACACTTCTTGGCCACAGACTTAAACTTTCATGCCGTTGCATATAAGTAGTAGCCAAAAAAAGGTATGTCCTTTTCCTTGTGTGATATCTGCAATATCATGTGCTCACGTTTCTTTCCATAATAAAGTAAACTGATAAACGACCTTATGGACAAAACAAGTAACGGAAAAGCAATGCATGAGATATAAAACTTAATAACTTTCAAATGAAGATCATCATTTACATTTTTTTTTATAAATACATAAATTATATTAAAATTGTGTCATTCATGAAGCCAGCTAAATCGAGGAACAGTGTACTTTCAAGAACACAATCGAATGTTCAAATGTTATTTCTATATCACATGTAGGCCTATCTATAGTCTACAGTTTGTGGCTAATTCTTAAACCAGAAAGATGATTGAGAGTAGCACAAAAAAAATATATTTTAAATTAAAGATCTTATTAAGATTAAAGTGACAGCTAAATAAATAGTTTGGAGGCAGCTTTTCTTTCAAAACGAAAATGGCCTTGTGATTTGCATAGCTCAATTTGTCGTTATTTATATAAAAAAAGAACCTGCCATGTAAACAAATGTTTGTCTTCGGAGAAATCAACAACCTTTTCCGCCGAGATGAGCACGCAGCCATTATAATAGTTTTGTCCAGAGATTCAACTGTTTAAAATTATTTAAACAACATTGGGCTTATAGTTTAAGGCCCAAACTTATCAGGGCAATCGAAATATCTAGGATAACGTTCAACACTTGCTGCAGAAATTAGAGTTTCCAATTTCACTATGATGACTTTTAACAGTATTCAAGGTCAAGTAACAATTGTCCGAAGCTTAAAGAGTAATAAAGAAACAAACGACACATTTTCGAATAACCTTGCAAATGAAATCAGTCTATACAACGTGTGCTTTTGTGATATTTTCTGGGAACCAGTTGCTTTTGAAACAATATGGAATTACACACAATTTAAACTTGTCCTATTAGGTTAATTGTGGTGGTACGAGCTGTTCATTTCGCCTTGTGCTTGGTAGGGCTGGTTCCGGAGATGCAGGTCGTACGGGAAGCGACCCTCAGGTGACACTCTGTACATGGAGCCCTGCCCAAGAGACCCTCTGCCAGGCACGCCACAATAGCGCATACCGTAGTGACTGGTTTTACCATACTCAGAAGGATGCTCGTCATGTTTAAGGGAAAATATCCCGTTGAAGTTCATCGGAGGACTGAGTTGCCCATCGAAGTGTGGGCTCCCGCTCTCCGGGGACGCGTTCTCGTAATATGGATCATACGCCCCACTGTAGTTGTATGGTCGAAAGGGCTTGGTGCTGTCCATGGTGCTGTTACTGCTATGGCCTGTGGGCGTGTTCATCTCTGACCCTGGGTAAGGGTATACAGTGTCATAGGGCGGCCTACCAGAAAACATGATGTCTCCATTGTGGTCTGTGAGGAAATTTCTGGCGTTCAGCTGCAAACAGCCTGCAACCAAATTGGTAGTTGGCTGAGATAATCCTTTGCATAAAGTCTGAACGAAGGCTAGAAGGTCTGGCTTCTTTCCTGCGCTTAGAGTCTCCGAAAGTGCCCATATGTAATTTTTCGCAAGTCTGAGAGTTTCAATTTTGGAGAGTTTTTGTGTCTTTGAATAGCAGGGCACGACCTTGCGCAAGCTTTCCAGTGCGTCATTCAGTCCATGCATCCTACTGCGCTCTCGCGCATTAGCTTCATTGCGCCTTAATCTGACCCTGTCGTTCCGTAGTCCTTTAGAGACTTTCTTTTTCCGTGGCCCTCTCTTCTTAGGGTGCCCGTTTTCATCCTGGTCGTCCTCTTTTTCTTCCTCTTCTCTTTCGGAGTTTTCCTCTTCTCCCTCTCTCATGTCTGAGTGTGACATCACCTCTGAATTGTGTCGATTGTGATCTTGCTCGAGATTTTCAGACAAGTTTTCACGTGGATAGTTTGCACCAAGCTGGGGCTCATACAGTGTGTCTTGCTCTTCAAATGGCAATGTCAACATCCTCCTGAACAACACACATAGCACAAGTCATTCAAAGTGATAAAAATGAACGTTGCGACTAGCCTGTCAGTTTCGTTAGCCTGTCAGTTAATTAAGATCGTGTTAGATAAATAGAAAAACGAAGACGTTGAAATCATAATAATAACACATGCAAGGCAGTCAAAAAAAGAAAAGAAAAATACCAGGTGATTCTACAACCATTAGACGACATAAACAATTTAAATAAAACTATTAGATCGTTCTTTATGTGACAGAAACTTACAATTCAAAACGAATATCACATGTGCATTGGTTTTGCAGTACATACCATATAGCCTGCTTACCTTATTGATTTCAGCGTGCAGCAGCATGCATGTTCACAAATATCCTCACAGTATTAGTATCTTTCTCCTTTTAAACCAAAAAAATTACAGCAAAACCCGTGCTTCTCTCTTCCTCTCTTTCCCGTCTATCGATTTCCTCTCTTTCCCCGTCTCTCCCTCTTTGAGAAATGACACTCATGCCAACTGCCAGAGCGGGTACCCATGCCATCTGCCGCTGACGTCTTGTGGCAGCGCTGGTCACGTGCTTGGTGTCCCGAGGGACATCCATTCCGCAGCGATCATCTGGCATCTCTAGTAATGGGCACCAGGAGGCCCGCGTTTACCGTCAAAAACACATCCCAAGTAGGATAAATACAACCATGGTCTATCTCGCCATGGAAGAAGGTAAATTAGGCTATGCAAAACAACCACAGCCTACATGGTCTGTTCAGAAAGATGGGATTTGAATGATATGATGCATAATACCATCAAATATTCTTTAACACATTTGAACCTGTTTCATATTGTCCCATTATATTTCATATCTTAGCCGTTGTTGTAGATTGAAAAGGGGTATGTAAAAGAACACAATGCCTTTTCTAAAAGGAAGAGTTTTGGGGGGATCTTAATGTTTAAAAAAATCTGATATCAGCAAAATGGGATTTTTGTTTCACTATACTCATACATTTCCGTCAAAAGTGCAAACCCATATTCATGCTGGTGGTTTATATCGGCGCCAAGCTCCAGCTAGGAGGTGAGCATGGGAATGCAGAGGGAAGACTGCAGGGACTCATCCATGCAGAGTGTTGTCTGGTCCTCTCCTGGTACCCCGTACTGCAGACATTAGACACCCCTGGTGGAGAGGGCCCGCTGGCATCCGGCCAAACTCTACGGGGGCCACAGCTGGCACTGGATATGGCTATATGCACTCCTCAGTTAGTTTGGTTGGAGCTGTCACACATACGCACACACACACACACACACACACACGTTACACATAAACGTGTGTGTGCGCACACACACGCACACACACGCACATGCACATGCACAGACACAGACACACACACACAGAGTTCTGAATATGAACGACCTTGGCGGAATGAGTCTCAATTAAACAGTATTATCAATCTCCCCCTTCCTGGACAATACAACATGACATTGATCAGCCGCGTGTGTCCACTAGCTCTGTTGGGTTACTTTGGTTCCAATGGCGGAGTTCAGATGGGATGGATGACCACACAAAGGCGCAATGTTCTCATCTTCACAATGACAATGACAGCATGTAATATAGTGTGGCTACATACATTCACGTGAACTCGCCTGTGACAGCAGTTGTGATAAACAGGACTAACGGAGGTTTAACAAACAAACACTCAAACACACACAGACAGATACTCAGACGGATATAAGGTTTCACACACACATGGTACACACACACAAACACTACATGAAAAGCCAATCCCTTCATCAATGCCTGCCCCCCAAAAAACCTCATCTGGCATGCTGAGTGTTCTGGTCCAGCAGACACACACACGCTCACACACACAAACACACACACGCACATACAACACACACTCCAAAAAAGGACACAAATACACGCACACACAAGCATCTGATGAGTCAAACTCCCCATCTCAGACTAATCAGTTGAGTGCACTAATTGCAAATGCAAATATGCAAATTTATATTAATTAATTACTCCACTAATTAGTTCTCTTGTCTTTTCAGGTAATAAATCATGGTGTGGTTGAGAGAGAGAAGGGAGAGAGAGGTAGTGGTGATCTTTTTTCACATAAGAAATGGTGCACTGGTCCTGAATATGAAATCAATATCAGTTTGTGTATCCTAAAGTATTTTTCCTCATATCCTATTATTAATTATTCATTAATGGAAAAAATCTGATAAATATTGATTTGGATATTATTATTATTATTATTATTATTATTTATATTATTATTATTATTATAATGATTAATAATACAATTAATAATAATAATCATAATAATAATAATAATTATAATTATTATTATGCATAATCATAATCATATCCACTACAGTTGATATCAAGATATGAGAGATACAGTGGATATCCTCATTTAGCAAATACAGTAGCTTTAATTGATTTTTTTATTCTGGAGGAGCCTGCAGGTTTCAAAGGCCGGTGAGATATGGGAGCATCCCAGATCACCGCTGGGTGAACCAGGTTGTCTCGTTTTTCTAACAACTCCTGCCGACACTCTTCGCCTGTCAGCTGTTTTAATTATCGCATTATCAGCTCTTAAAGATGGCGCGAGGTGCCGAGTCGCAAATGAAGGTGCCATTGTGTTCACGCCGAGTTGCAAGTGTTTCTCAATTGATGTTACCACCAGTTGAGGAGACGCATCTATGTGCTGACGTGCAGACGTGCTGACACCTCTAAAAATTATTTCAAATAATAAATGCAGTCTAAAACTGGTCGTGTGCAGGTTTACTACCAAAAACTCCTGTGTGATTCGTGTCTTTGTATGGCGCTTTAATCTTCCACTGAGCGTAATCTGATTCAACATATCAAAATGTCTCCGCCGGTAAGTGCCATGTATTCGTCATGCTAAAGACAGTAACCCTATTGATTGCTGAGCAGTGACATGGCACCCTCTCCTCATGCTGTCACCTGTTTACCAGGTCCGACCGCGAAGCAGCGGAAGTGGACCTTCGAAGGGCCGAGGCTTCTGGGATTGATTAGCAGGGGCCAGGCCTCGGAGTAGAGAGTCCTCCAGCTGTGCTGTTCTAGCCAATTACAATCCCCCATATGCTGCCCCTCTTCCACCGTCTCCCATAGTACAGGTGGGCAGAGTGTGTGCAACTGTGTGTGTGTGTGTGTGTGTGTGTGTGTGTGTCTGCGAGTGTGGAAAGATACTCTACTACACTACATCCCATACATCCTATAAGCATTTAGAATCAGATTTATGGTCTGTCGTATTACACTATTTATGTTGTTGAGTATAGTGTGTGAATAACAAAACAAATGTATCTGAACAAACCCAAAAGAATGAAAGAATTGTCACACTGATGAGTGTTTTTTTTTTTCATTGACAAAGAACCAAACAGGTATCCAGCTGGCTTGCTGAAATCTGCCTATGGTATTCAGACGTGGGGACATGAATAATTTATGTGTTTGTCATAATTTGTTGTAGAAATACAACTGTGGGTACATTTTCAACAGGGTAAGAGATTGGAGAGGGAAAAAGATGTTTGAGATGTGCATTTTTGCTCGAGGCAATTTTTTTCCCTTTGAAAAAGACGATCTGCTCACAACACCCAAATGGCAGTGGCAATCTGCTGTGGTAAACGAAAAGAAAACGTTTCAGATCTATGAACTATCAACAAAAAAAACTATAAAAAAGGTGTCAGATACAACGCTTTTGTTTGAGTAGAGTGCAGTGTGTACGTGGAACAATCCTTGCGGGAGAATTAAAAAAAAAAAGCAGCTGATGAAGATATTAAAGATATTTCAATACTTATATCAAAACAGAAATGTTCCGTTGACACCATTTATAGTCCATTATGACTCTTAATTAGAATGTACTACAAAAGAAACAAAGCCTTACTGGGCAATTAACAAATTAATGGTGAAATGTCCTTTGCATATCCTCTCAATCACTGGCATGTTCAAGTAAAACAAGTCTGCAGTTTATTGTGAAAGTGCCATACAATAACGACATTTTAAACAATGAACCAAACTGAACGCTATAATCCCAAATGAAGACAAAAGACACAGACATACACACACACACACAGTGGCAAAAATGTGGTATTGCCATTGGTGTGAAGCACCACCGACATTGACTACCATCAGAGAGTTGTGTCCTCCTCTGTGCCTTGTCTTCTGCCCAGCCAGCCTGATTCATCTGCTCTCAAATGGGTGTGTGTGGTGGTGGGAGGGGATGGGGTTTGACTTGCACTTGGCAGGCAACGCTGCCTCTGACGGACTGACTGACCGACTCACTGACTGGGCTCCAAGAGAGAGCGACCAGCCAGCAGGAAAGAGCCTCTTGGTATGAGGTTGACCCCCAGTCAAGAGGAGGGAAGGCTGGGCTCTTTATGACTTGGGCCCTGGCCCAGATCTGGGATCGCCACAGAGCTAGCTACTGGGCTTCACTATAGATCAATTCTGGCCACATCAGTCAGTCAGCATGCTGGTAACCCCCCACTCCCCCTGGGTCTTCCTGCTGTGAGTTTAATCTCTTTTTATACTATACCGTTTTAGTGGCGGGTTAAGACAAGGCTGCTCAAACTCGGTGGTTTAGGTGCACAGCTGTGTTGAAGACACTTCACTGTAATTGTGTAAATAAAATTGTTATCTTTAGGTTTAAGTGGGCTTTTGCAAACAGTGTTGATATGTTTGCGGGCGTCTTTACGGAGTACGTAGGCAGAGTTTATGTACATTAGAAAATGGAATGTTAAGAAGCTGTGTCTTAGGCTGGTCTGTCCTTCTTTATGACGGCTAGGCTAACTAATTAGCAGGCTCAGAGCAGAGCAGCAGTCCGGTTCTGTAGAGTATGTCTTTTATTTAATTACAGAGCTGGTATCTCTGGGAGGAGGAAGTGATGAAGGGACAGAGTGGAGAACAGACCATTCACTAATACACACACACACAGACACACACGTTTGTAGCGCATTCAAAGTGAGGACCTGAAAATCATCTTACACCCTAACCCTAACCCCACACACACATAGCATTTGTTGACACAGACAATTGGGTGTTTTCCCCTAAAATATAAGATTGTGCATTTTCAAATGACCCTAAAAGACCAAGTGAGCGCCAATAACCAGGACTATAGCATGTAGTTTAAAAATGTGAGTTTGTATTTTATTACAATATAAAAGTGTAATAAACATGTAGCCTACTATAAAATAGCATGTATTTGCATGTTTTTGTTTGTTCTGGCCATTAAAAAATGTAGTTGCTCAGACCAATACTATAGAAAAACTAAAATATCAACCAACAATCTAATGAGAAATATGTCCTAAAGCTACTAGAAAATTGATTCCCTTAACTCTTTATTACATTTTGGTTGAAAATGATCTCCTATTTCCTGCCTGGCAATAAGGTGTTTTTTTGGAGAGGGACCTAATGCGAGATTTCTGTTCTTGTGAAAACACAGTGGCCATGGGCACCAAGTAACAGCTGCTGTATAATTGAATTAACATTCGCCTTCTGCTTGGTAACTCGTGCTGTGTTGAGAATAGATACACTGCCTTTGTGAATTCCATCAAACCTGTCCATGAATATGCATGAGCAGTGTTGATAAATTTGTGTCTTGTGTCAAATTTTTGGGAATTTAGCTATAGGTGCTAACAGTACATGGTAAACGGCCTGTATGAGACTATGTTTGTTTCATGTTTCATTTACACAGTTCTAAAAACCCATCTGAAGACGTGCTGGTGGTAAGGATTTATGACTATGGTTACAGAGACCCCTAGTGGTAGGGTTTCCATGAAATGATGGTTGCCTTTTATGCCATTCTAACAACAAACTACATGTTTTAACTTTTAATACACTTTATATATGTTTATATGTGAACATGATTCGTTTTGTCAACACTGGCTGTATTTGTGTTTTTTCAACGATCCAAAACTTGAAGTCAGAATCTATTGCTGCAGTGGAAATGAATACAGACAGACATGATCTGAGCCCTTTGAATTTAGGTTTATTGATACGGGTGTGCAGTCACATAGCATGGTGGAACATGCGGCCGCTTGACCGGCATGGAAAAGCACATACCCACACACACACACACATGCGCGCATACACACACAGACACGCACTCACACCAGAGGCAATTATTCTCTTTCTTACACTCGCGCACACACACACACTTTCTCTCTCTCTCTCTCAAATACACGGATACAAATACACTTTCTTTATTTTTCCTTAACTTTCACTCTCTTTCACGTACGTACACATGCACACTAGAAGAGGTCACAGTGAGGAGATCTTAAATGCGTTTTTTTTTAAGCGCAAATCACACAGATGAACACAAGGACACAAACACACCCAAACAACGTTCAGCTACTCTCATCCACTGCGACAGTATGGTATCAGCCTTATAGACTTATTAAATAAGGAAACGGAATGTAGACACAGTAAATTGTTCAGGAACAACCATTACGAAACACCATGTTTAAAAGTCAAGTCTGTTGCTAATCATACCGCTAAATATAGACCAGTTCTAATGAGTACAAAGTAGGCCTACACATCTTTGTGTCTTCAATATTTTCAGGAAGAGCATTAGCAGTTATTTATAGTAAGTATCGCTATAGTACGATGCTAACGCTTCAAGTCCTAGACTATAAGCACATTGGTCTCATGACAATCGACTATCGTGGTATAGCATACTACCATGTTTAGGAAGTGTGCTGCTTCTGTGGAGAACACAAACCGCAATTTAAATGTATGACATTCTTTTCAGGTCTTTGTTGGTGTGAGAGATTTTGTTGCTGTGACTTGCTTCTACATCACATGTTGCAATCCAGGTTAATAGACACAGGAATCTAATATCAGGTCACAGCGTAAACATACAATCATGACACAAATAAATATTAACAATATAAAAGATCACTTTGAAAGATCCATTAAATTTGTAAATATCTGAGAAATAATATACTGTGCAGTGTTTCGCTACAAGGAAATTATATTGAATATTGACATTCTGGCAGTAAAAACCTGTCATAATTTGTAACTAAAACATACAATGTATATGGAAGCCAAAAGTACATTTTAAGAGTTGTATCTGTATGATATGATGGGAAGCTCTTCTCATGTTTTAGACTATAGCAACACTACTATTTATAATATGATGATACATTTATTTCCCCTTGGTGGGTAAATGTAAAATGATAAGCGAAGTATATAGGCACACATTCAGTCACTTGGTATGCTGACCACTGACTGCAGTTGTTCGATAGAAATTCAAAAGTTAGCATGACCTCGTGTATTCAGCTAAATGCATAATACAGAACAGAAATAAGATTATCTTGTAGTGGTATAAAAAGATAGAATGTCAATAAATGTGTTGTATTATACATGGGAAGAGGAACTCTTAAGAACCCAGAGATTACACTTTTGCTAACTGACGTTACAACATATTTCCAAGTTGGTATTTTTTGTTCAACAAATAGCAAAATAATATGCAATTAAAATTTGTATTTTAGAGAACATAAATACACTTAAAACAATAACAAAACAAAGGATAAGAAAGACATTATTATGCATCATTATTATGCAAATACTTCCAAAAGCTTTTTACCTCTCATCACATGTTCAGTCCAAGCTGAAACAGCCTTGCAGATATTCAGTATTACACAGCCTATACACAGACATATTTTCATCTATACACAGAGCACAGGTCAGACAACCCTGGCTAACACAACCGAAAAGCTCCTTCTGTTTAAGCCAGAGCTTAACGTTCACTGCCATGACTGAAGTGTGATTATCCCACTGTACAACAGAGCAACGTTTAAAACAACAAACATTGTGTTAACATCACAAAGGACCTTGACGATGAAGCCAATCTAGTTAATGGAGAGCATCTGCAGCAAAGAAAAAAGCAGAACACAACACCATGCAACTATAAAGGGCTCGTTGCTTAAGCCCTCGATGCATGTCAAAAAGGCATCGGCAAGAGTAGGCTACATCGTCGATCGATGAAAAACGGCACGTGGACGTCACATCAACCTATGCAATCTCTTTTATGTGTAACATTGCATCACAAAAATAACTGACAATTGTGAGTGTGTTGCAAGGCGTACTTCAAAATGGATACCAGTTGCAGGCATTCGTTAGTACATTCCAACAATGGGCCTTACTGGACTGTCCACTTACTCCCACCTTTTCGCTGAAAACAAATCCAGCCCCAAGCTAGGAAGAACTCACACACACTCTCTCTCTTTCTTTCTCTCTATCTATCTCTCTCTCTCTCTCTCTCTCTCTCTCTCTCTCTCACACACACACACACACAAATTCACAATAAAAGAAACAACAACACAGAAACAGAAAATAAAACAACACATAAGTGGCTGCAGTGGATTTGAACACGCCTTTGCTTGACGTGATGACAGTGAGGCCGGCCGGGTCAGTGGGAGATACGAGCCAGGGAGGCAGCGAGTGTTTGGTGGTGCGTGAGGCCCAGAAGCAGACGCAAGAGGGGCCTCTAGTGGCCATATTCAGGAAACACAAGAGGAAAGTCCCAGAGCCCAGTGCACTCTGGACCGCAGCGTTAAATAGGTTATCTGTGTGCACGTTGTCATCTTTAGCGAGTTTTGTGATTGTTACTATTTCCCCGTCCTCATCGTCCATGTTAAACTTTGTCTTCACGTCACTGTCACCACATTCCCAGTCAGGTGGAAGCTCCGCCATCGCTCATCTCCGACACAACAGGGGAGAATGAAAGAATATACAAGAGAGAGCAAGCACATTTAAAAACTCTGCGTACACTGCTAATAAAGAGTGCAAAAAAAACAAAAAAAACACAAGGGGAAAGAAGCCTAAGAGCTGAGGAAAGAGAAAACAAAAAGAAAGCAATTTTGCTGTTTGTCCTCTAGAGGGGGGTATAGTCCCACTAATGAACCTTCAGCACTTCTGGTCAGCCCTCCCACCAGGAGAAGGAAGGCAGGAAGCAGGTTGAACAGCAAGGGTAGGCCCTGGTGCCTGGTGCTGGCCCCCACACACACCAGCACCCCTCCTAGTCCATCTCTATCACTGTCACACAAAAAAACAAGGTTTAATACGAGCTGGTTTCAGGTATTTTGGAGGTTTCAATACCATGTGTACACGTTGAATTCATGGACAGAGTTGGCGACTCACCTTCGAGTGCTTTGCTCTTGCCGTCCTCTCTGCCTGGAGAGTCGGCCTCCTCAGACATCTCTCCTGGGGAATCCAACACAGAGACAGTGTTACACGGTGTGACGTTTCCACACCGTGGATTACATTAACAAGTACTCCAGATTGTTGAGCAGCAGACTAACAAAAGGCCCGTTATAAAAGGAACGCCTCATCCCAAATACACTTTATTGAATGACATAGGGAGACCACGGGGCGTACCGTTATGTAGTACCAGACTATTCTCCGCTTCTCCCCCCGACGGGGACTTCTCGCCTGTGGCCTCCGCGTCGACATCCGTTGGACCGTTCGCGTCCTCGGGCACAGGGTCCTCCTCACCCTCCTGCTCCTCCTCTTCCTCCTCAGGCTTGGTCGGCTCTGGCTTGGCCTGGACCTCCTGGGGCACCATGGCCGCTGCCTGAAGAGCCTGTTCCTCGGCCTCCCTCTTAGCTCTCTCTTCAGCTTCTGGGGGAAAACATGCGTGAAGAGGTTGAGGATGTGAGTGAGCGCGTGCGACAGAGATGTGAGTGAAAGAGAAACATTTGAGGTTGTTTCGATGACATTCGCTTTTAGTCTTAGAATTGCGTCAATCCCTGCGCAGCTTCATTTAAGGAATCGTTTCATCAAAAGATAGGCCCATTTCTGTCTTTTTTTCTTTCCTGAACAACAAAGCCAAAGAAAACCAAATTACACCACTTACATACAATTACGTTCGGATAAAATGGTTTCAGAAAGGGCCTCCTTTGTTGACTTTACAAAAGACATGACTGAATTTTTTTGTTGGAGTAGTCCTTAAACACTTAACAAATATGTGTGCTTCTTGGAGTGAGCTACTTAAAACCACAGTACACAATGCTTTCATATAGGACAACCAAAAATCACACAAAACAATAAGTCTAGCTATAAAAGCAAAATGGCCGTCCTCAAACACCTGACAAAACAGGATACTTTGAGCTTGGCCTCTCTGCACAGCAGTAATACCTTTTGCGGCCTGGGTCTTCCAGCGCTCCCGGTTGTGGTAGACCTCCTCGCTCCACAGGGCCTTGAAGTTCTTCAGGTCCACGGCCAGCAGGGAACAGTGTCCTGGGGAGCTGCCGTCGGAGCCGCCGCTCAGTGCCGCGGCCCTCTTCTCCTCCGAGCCGAGGCTGTTCAAACTAAAAACACAGAGCCACGCAGGGAGGGGAAGCACAACGTCATGTAGCGACTCATATCCTTGGCCTGGCAAGTTATGACAAAGAGACAGGGAGAAAGGGGGAGAAAGATAAACATTGTGGGAGAGAGAGAGCGAGAGAGAGAGCGAGAGAGAGAGAGAGAGAGAGAGAGAGAGAGAGAGAGAGAGAGAGAGAGCGAGAGAGAGAGAGCGAGAGAGAGAGAGAGAGAGATGGATGAGGTGACGGGGTGGGGGCTCAGAGTGTGTGTTGTATGTGTGTACAAGAGACAAATAGGTAGAGTACAAGAGAGGAAGGTAGAGGAGGCAGTCATGTAGAACAACATGAGAAACCTCCTGATTCTTCAATGTGACCCTGTGCCGGACCGTACAAATCTGCAGAAAATCTAGACAATGAACGAGGACAGAGAGACAGACAAACAGAGAGAGTGGACGCTTCTGTGTCAGACTTTTGATTGAATGTCTGCTGAGTAATCTCACTGATGGCTGTCTGACAGATGGAAAGGAGGCTGACATGGTTTTACAGGTAAACAGAGAGAAAGGGAGGGGGAGAGAGAGAGAGAGGGAGAGAGAGAGAGAGAGAGAGAGAGAGAGAGAGAGGCTTTGCAAAGTCTCTTTCAAAACACTTATGGGTTGACAAACACCGGGGGGATGAGGTATTACAAATTGAAGGTTGACCGGTTTATCGTCCCTATACCAGCATTGTTTACTGCTGTAGCCGGCCGTCACGACTTGATTTCGCCATTGTTTATTTTGGGGGGGGGCAGTGTGATAGCCCAGTGTGATTCGTTCCAGCGTCATGAAGGCTGTTTTTACACGCGTGTCCATCCCCCGACCCATTCCAGGCTCATCATTTGCGAGGCGGAGCTGTAAATTGTCCCTGTGCCTCTAAGACGACAATTTCAAGGTGTGTGGCTCCGTGGAACGGCAGCTGAAATGACTTTGATAGGCAGAAACACATCTCCTCGTCACATCTCGTTAGGTGTGGACCTAACAGAAGTGGGCAGGTGGCTGATGAGGTTAAGACCCGCGAGGCATCAGAGGACAGTTTACAGTACGCTATAGAAGTAGCAAACCTCCGTAATTTGTTTCTCCTTGGAGGTGAACATCCGTATTTCCCCCAGATATTCACTTCTACCAAACAAATTTGTCTTCTTAAATATTTATATTTTCCTATAGCTAAAACCCCCTCCATGGATGGATGGATGGATGGATGGAGGGATGGATGGATAACTGCAAAAACCACATTGTCCCTTATATTTTCCTTAGTAGTGCAAAAAAATTCAGGTTCTTGGAGCAGATACTCTCCAAAACAATAGTTTTCTCCAAATAATTAGCTGGGATGTTGGTTAGAGTGGTTGAATCTGAAGGACTGTCAGGGTGTAAGATGCAGTCACAAAAACGCATGCAACATTTCTGCGTGTGCCAGTGCTTCTGCTTGCTGACTTTGGTAGACTGACTACCTGCTTTAAGTGCATACACTCAAAGCCACGCACAGTCACACTCGCAAGATAAACCCACCGACTGCCCCCCCCCCCCTTAACGATCAGGTTCTACAGTAAGACTACTCTACCGGTACTCGACTCCGAGGTACTCCACTCCACCGTAAGCTTTCAGGGAAGCACACTCCTTATCAGGAGCCAGGACAGGTGCTGTGTGTCTGAATGGATGGTGCTGACCGGCTTACCTGGAGCGCCGGAACCCCGTCAGGCCCGAGAGGGAGGCTTCTTCGATGAGCGGCGTGACGATGCGCTCCGTCATGTCCGTGAGCACGGTGAATGTAGGCACCACGATGAAGTCGATGAACCCTGGGCCACACCAAACATACTTTCACCAGGAAATTTCACCAAATCGTTCTCATGTCTAGCAATTAACATTATAGGCAAAATATATATCGTTGATGGAAACTGACATAGGCAGGTAGGACACTCGTACAGTCATTGTGGTACAGCTAGCAATGGAAGTCATTCATTTCTGTTGTGTCTGACCCACGTCAGGCACTCCCCCACCCTCCCCGTGACTGACGGGTGGTACTTGAAGGTCGTGACGCGTCACCAGTGGGTGGAAGATGGATGAACTACCCACCTATCTGGGACTGGGCCACCATCGTAGACTTGCGGTCGCACAGCGGTGAGAAGGGCAGCCCCAGCTCCGCCTCCTTGTCTCCCTGGAAACAGAGATGGACGGCATCTGTCAATCAACCATGTTCAGTCATCGCGTGCCAACGTTAGGCTCCACCGTTTTTTACACCGTGGCCGGTGAACGCCGCTACGCTCGCCGGGACGACCGCAGTACGCGTCGGCACTTTCACACCAACAGAGGGACACACAAACAAAACGAAATGCAAGAGACAAGGACCCTCGAGCGAAAAAGAAAAAAATGATTCATGCCTGAGAGACATTCCCAGTGGCCAAGCAAACGCGCTGGCTTGTGGGTATGTGGCTGCGGCAGAGAGGACGTCCAGGCTGTGTTTCAGCTCACGCCTCGCATCACCGCTCGTTCCCCAACAGTCCCAGTGGTAGTGGATTCCATCTATCTATCGCTCAAATCCAGAGGCGCTAAACCCCACCCTCCCCCACCCCCTTCCATCAACCCACCATAATCAGCTAGCTCTGGGCCGGCCCCCTCTCCCAGAGCACATTTAGCTCACAAATGTGTTTCATTTTCTCCCGGCCAAATCTCCACCAACAGCCGAGACGGCGTGAAGCAGTGCTCTCCGAGGTAGATATTTATTGGCCATCCATCTGCCAAGGTACTGCCGTTTGTGTACCCCCCCAAAAAGGACAGCCGGGGCAACGTGGAGGGATTAATATCCAGGCCGACGAGAGCTCTGCCCAGGCCCATGGTGATGTTTCTAATCACGGTTGACATTTTCAACGAGAGATTTGTCCTTTGTAGCCGAACACTTTGTTGCATAGAGGGGGCGGGGGGTGGTTCAGGTTAATCTCACCGTACGTGATATCATTGGGCAGACAATTAGAAGTACGAGTGTCCCTTTTCAGGACACATCTCGTTGAATGTGATCACGCACATGCTAAGCATTGTGCTATTATTTATACACAGCCAGTGAAATCAAGGCTTGTTGGTTTACATAAGCTGACTACAAAGCTTGGCGCTCAGTGAACAGAACTGTCCGTATCCGGTCATGGTCTTTAGTCTCGTAACTAAGATCCAAAACAATGCACCTAAAGTCTTAGAACATTTTCATGACATTAGAATATTAAACTTTAACATTAGAATGTTTCTCGAGAAGATGAAGATTCAACCGAGACAATAAATATCTAGCTCTGTGCAATAAAACATTTCTCCCTCTCTCTCCACCCGCCCGTGCACCCCCCGCCCCCTACCTCCCTCTCCCCACCTGTATGAAGAACTCCTCCAGCAGGGAAGCGGTCCAGCGGTGGTGTAGGTCCCAGTTCTTGGCAGGATGGCTGATGTCTGCTGTGTGCAGCAGCAGGGAAAGGGCCTTGGGCTTGTCTACCCTGCAACAGGAGACAGCGTGGAGGAGATATACACACACACATACACACACACACAAACACACACACACACAGACACGCGCACAAACACAAGTGATCCCATTAATGTAAGTCACCTCCTCAGTGTGTGCTAAGCTATCCCAAAGGAAGCACACACTTAAGTGAGGAGACTTGAGCACTCAAGCACAAACGCACGCACGCACGCACACACACACACACACACACACACACACACACAGAGAAACACACACAGGCACACACAAAAATACATACACACACAGGACGTGCAGAGGCACACTTGTCACTGCCCTGCACTATGTTACAGATTGGGTCTTAACTTGTACCTCTGCTGACAGCCTCCAGCACACGGCAGGGAATTCTTTTTCATTGAAGTACACATTCCCTACTGATGATTTCTGCTGACTGTGCACAGTCTGCTCACTTGTGTAAGTGTGTGTGTGTGTGTGTGAGTCTGTCTGTGTGTGCTCCGGCGTGTGCGTGCAGCGCCTACCAACACGTGCCCAATATGTTCAGCTCAGCGCTCGGGCCGGTTCTGAAAGCAGTGATGTGATGAGATTGCGCCCAGCCCCGCCGTGGCGCTGGCTGCCATTGGAGCACCTTGCCCTGGGCTCTCCACTGGCACTCTGCCACGCTCACAGACTGGGGCCAAAATATCACTCCGCACTCCCCATGTTCATTCATAATCAGAAAATGAAGCCTGCGACGAGATTGCTTTAGTGGGAACAAAGTCTGTCTCGCGTGTGTTCCATTCTTTACGGAGATTTTCTTATTCAAGGTGAATGTGTTCTCCTAGTTTCATGAAGCCATGCTCTGGTTCGCCTGGCCCATTAATCAATGGGCTGCTGTTTGACAGTCAGACTGATGGCACGTCGGCCAAAGCATTGCAGAAAAAGCTACACTGCTAAACTTTAACATCTGAGGTAGAACGAAAGGCATGTGCGACTGAGGCTAAACATGAATAACTATACATTTTGTTGTGTGAACATACAGGCACTAGAATAGGGACACTCAGATTAGCTACTGTATTAGTACACTCACTGCACATTCACAGGCACTGTGCACAAAGAGCGATATGGATAACAGCATAAGCATAAATCTATAATGGGCACTCTCATTGCTTGCACAGATGCTGTTATATATTGGACCTGGTTCCGCTCCAAGGCGTTTTTATCTTAACTCCTTGGTGACAGGGCCAAGTCTGGAGAGCTTGGACAGTGGCGGTCAGGACTAGGCTGGACTCACCCCTCGGGCTGCACAAGAAAGTTCTTCATGGTCTTGACTTGCTGGAAGTGACAGGACATGTCAGTGGCCAGCACCATCTCCACCACAAGAGCACGCAACTCTCTGTGAGGGGGAAGAGAGAGGGGGAAAAGAAGGGGAGAGAGAGAGGAGTTGAGGGACATGGGGGCGAGAGGTGGACAGAGGGGGATTGAGGGAGAAGGGGAAAATGGGTGGGGGGTTGAGAGAGAGGGAGTCGAGGAAAAAGAGGAGGGGATCGATAGAGGGGATGGAGGGAGAAGAGGGGAAACGGAAGGAGGAGAGAGAAGGAGTGGAGGGAGAAGCAGAAAAATAGGAGGGGTTGAGAGAGGGTATGCAGGAAGAAGTAGAGATAAAGGGAGTGGAGGGGGAAGTGAGAAAACAGGAGGAGAGAGAGGGGGTGGAGGAAGAAGAGAGGAAAGAGGGGAGGTTTGATATAGGGGATGGAGGGAGAAGAGAAAAAACAGAAGGAGGAGAGAGGGAGGGAGTGGAGGGAGAAGAGGAGGAGGAGAGACAGCAGCAGAGAGATAGGAAGAGAAACAGATTGGATGCGACGACAAAAAAAGGTATTACAATGTGTTATGCTGGCGTTCCGCCACGTGCGCCATTCTCAATAAATGTTTGAACACTTTAGCCATAATAGGCCATATAAAGATTTATGGGGTAAAGAATATTTGCAGCAAGACACCAGAACAAAATCCCATCAAAAGAAAAGAAAAGTTAGTACAGCAGTGAGACTTTATAGTTAGAGGAAAATCCTTTCTTGAATAATGAGTGTGCTCGGTCATACTGTGCCGATTCATTTGAAGTAAATTAGTGATTTTTTCAAACGGAACTTCAAATGATTGACAATGACCGGGGGCTGGTGTGCAGATATTTTTGTTTCTCTCCATCTGTTTTTCTCCCCCCTCTCTCACTCTCTCTCTCTCTCTCACCCCCCCTCCCTCTTTCTCTCTCCCTCTCTTCGTCACTCCCAGTGCTCTCGCTCCCTCTCTTTCTCTGTCGTCGTCGTCGTCCCCTTCTGTCTCATGTCTCACCTCCAGTCATCCTTGGAGAGGTTGTAGAGGATGTTCATCTCATCGTCGTCCTGGAGGAGGCGGTATGCGGCGCTGACATGGTGACTCTCTAGCACCGAGCGGTCGTTGTACAGGATGGCCGTGTCTGACCTTGGGAAAAACACGTACAAATGTTTCGTCTATAGATTTAAATTGGCAAATGGGAATTCCAGGGTGCACGCTGAAAGCAAATTTACTAACGTGAATAGGCAACATCAATGTTGTATTGCTACAAGTGTCCAAAGGTTGATAAAATGCTCTAGTTGAAGCCCTAGTCCCAACTTTCCAAAACCCATAAGATGAGCAAAACATATGTATACATTTAGGTACTAAACACTATAAAAATGTTCTCCCTTTGCTAGGGGACCAATGCCTAGTGCTTGGAAAAATACAGCATGTCTTATGGGTATTTAATACTTGGTTGAATGTGTGCTGAGAGGACGGGTTGTCCTAATGTAAGCGATGTGTGCAGTCACCGAATGAACACACCGATCTATGAGTCAGCGGCAGCAGCGACGGCCGTGCCATGCATTTTAGATGGGCCCACCCCATCACTGTACCTGGTCTGAATGTGGAAGTTGTTGGTGGTTCCCGTGTGCTCATAGTCGTGAACGGCCGCTGCAAAGATCATGGCAAAGATCTCCAGCTCTGTCAGCCAGTTCTGGAACACAAGGAGATGAGGGAAAAGAGGAAGAATGGAGGAGAGGAAAAAGGTAGAAAGGAAGGCAAGGAGAGAGGGCAGGGGAGAGGGAAGAAAAAGAGTGGCAAAAAAAGAAGGAAAGAGGTGAGGAAAAGGAAAATATGAAGCGGAGTTGATGAAATGAAAGGAGAGGTATGAGGAGAAGGAGAGGGAATAGGAAAAAAAGGAAAACAGGAAATAAGAGGAATAATGAAGGTGTAGTGGATGGCCGTGAGTAACAGAGAGGGGGAAAGAATCAGTAGAAAGAAGAAAGAAAAGATCCAAAGAAGACAGAAAGAAATGAGAAAGAGAAGAACGGTGTAGAAAGGGACATTAAAAAAAGAGCATTTCGGAAGACACCCAAAAGCCACTTCGAATCATTTGCAATTCCATCACTGTCATATGAGCCTCTCTTTGGGGGGGGGGGGGGGGGGGGGGGGGGGGGGGGGGGGGGGGGGGGGGGGGGGGGGGGG
>JAVQIZ010076933.1:0-12241 GCA_036023535.2 Galaxias brevipinnis
GTCTCATTAGAAAGCGATAGATATATATATATATATATATATATATATATATAAAATGGATAAATGTAAGCCCAGGCCACCGACAGTATGTGGAAACCTGGGACCATGAACTAATTATATGAATCAGCTTTAAATATCTGAGTGAATTCTTTGGTTCACATTAAAATGTGATTGGGTTTAAGTTACGCCTTGGTTGCAAAACCCTTTCTCTTTCTCCTGCAGTCAAATTCCACTGAATGCAATTAGACACAGCTGACTGCTTTCCTAGTAAAATTACTCTCCAGGAGACGGATAAGCCATTTCCCCGAGGTTCAAAAATGCCTTTTATCAAGAAGAAGAAAAAGAAGAAGCAAAAACTAACAGGCCTGGCATTGGCAGTGTAAGCCCAGTGACCTGACGAGACTGAGACTTAAACAACCAAACACTCTCACTCTCACACACACACACACACACACACACGCCCTGGCTGCCTTCATCAGCAGAGGGCTGTCAATAGCTCTGCCCTTTCAGATGAAGCTTTGATTATCTACTGCTGGGACCTAATCGATCCCAGACGGCCCTGAACCATTAAAAAACCTGAAAGTGCAGAAAAGACCTGTTTGCCTAGACACTCTCGGACTTCATCGAAACACTGATGATGAACTTTCCAACTGCTGTTCCAATACAGCATCCCCTTATGCCACTTATGTCTGAACATAAGACATTCTTAACAAAAAATATCTTAATCAAACCAACATAGTCATCAGGACTTGTTCATAACTGTACTTAATTCACACCCATTGAATTGAAGAAGTTTGGTGCTAAAAGAAAACCCTTTACCAATTACAGCTAGCTAAACAAACAAACAAACAAACAAACAAACAACACAGTTATGGAACCAGCTGATCCCAAAAACACAAAAATTCAAGAGAAGAGCTAAGAGAAGAAAGTGTCCCATAGGAAATTTGACATGAAGTTAATCTCTCATTTGGGCTTTTTGTATATTACGTTACTTTAAATGTGTGTGTTTATTGCCTCGTGTTTATAGTTACCATCATTGCAAACACTTCCAAGTGTGCCTCGTTGATAACACATACACCCACACAGGTCTGAATGAAGGTTTATCTTATTTACTTTGAGCTGAGATTAGACTGCAGTGCCTTAGATCTGATGACTAAAACCTTATAGTCACATTTTTCCCAACACGATGGGAGCATATGTCAAAGTCAGTCTAATTACTCCAAAATAGACCTGAAACTATGGCCAGCTAGACTGCAAATAACCAAACAAGAGCCCTACTAGCAAAATGTTTGGACATCAACAAACCTTGTTAATGGTCAATATATTTTCTCATTGACACTGCTATTTTGTCTTCTGTGTCCACACATTTTGAGTAAAAACTACATTTACTTGTTGACTAGTTGTGTTTTTTTTCTCCATTAAATATATATCTATTTTGATTTTATACAATGTTTCTCACAGCAAACCAGATTCACATCCAGTACTCTCCTATCGTTCTGGCTCCCCTCGCCTCTTACTTACATCCTTTCTCTCTTTATCTTTTTCTACTTTTCCTGTCGTTTGTGTTCTCATTTCCGCCCTCTTCTCACTATTCATTCACCTCTCATGTCATCTCACATTCCCATCAATCGTGTGAACCCTTCTCCTCCCTCGTCTACCCCCCCCTTCACTCATCTATGTGTCGCCTCCTCCTTCACACTATCATGCCCTCCTCTCTCCCTCTTTCATTTCTAACTCTTTCTATGTCCATGTTTCCTTAACCTTCCCGTCTGTTTTGGCCCTATCGTCCCCTCTCCTTTTCGCCCAAGCCTGGAGGCAGAAGGGTCTGCTGCTGCTGCTGCCTGCGCTCTGTCAGGGTGATCTCCAGGGAAACCACGGTCTGGGTGTGAGTTCTCCTCTTACTCACCATGGGACAGGCATCTATGTCTTTGTCCTGAGCTCGGGCCAAGGAGTCCATTAACCACGGAGACGCCTGGCCTGTTGGTAAGACTAGACAGCCTGCCCTGCTGGCTCTTTAAAACCAGGGGTTATGCACAGAGGTCAGTCCATGTGTGTGTTTATGGGCAGCTAGCTAATCACACTGCTTAAAACACTATAATGTCATATGACAGGATTTGGCCTTTCAGAGAAGAATAACTGGTGTTTGCTCTCTGGTTTCATCAGTGAGATGTGTTAAAAGTGATAAAGACACCAAAAATAATGTATGATCGAAAGAGAACCCAATCTGTAAGTAGGATAATGGGTATTGACAGGTATCGAGAGACAGCCAGGGGGACGGGGCACCATGCTGGGGCACTGGCCTGACCACAGAGCTCAGCTTTCACTTTGACCAGCTTTTAAGCTCCTGAAACTTTGATGAAGGCCATATCTTCTGAAGAGCCTGTCAAAAGACTCTCCATTACAATACTATGCAATGCTAACAGCTGCAACATGGTTAGGGACATTGCATTTGTAAAAAATATATGTTATGTTTTGTAACATGGACCTACACATTGATGTATTTTGCCCATCCTTGCAGTACAACAACCAAAGCACAAAATAAGTCACTTGAAGTGACCCTTGACTCTTTCAAGATTGAACCATTATAAAGACAAGGGTTGCCATGTCTTCAAAAAGTAATTAACAGGAATCCTGTGGAACAAGCTTTTAGGTTGGGAGTTATGATCTTGAATCAATAACTCTGTACCTATCACGCATTTCTTTGAATATCAGAAAGCAGTGAAAGGATGTCAGCACTAATCTTTTCCGACTCTGAACCTAGTCTTTGGAACTTTGTAGCAGCAACTTTTATGACTTGTAAATTTATGAGTTTGAATGAAATGGGATTTTTATTGAATATATCCTGCAAGCCACATCTTTATAAGAGTATTGCTTGATATATATTTAAGACATTTAAATTTCCATTCCACAGGCCAAGGTACCCGAATGTGATAGGCAGGTCTGTAATTAGATGGCTTATTAAATTCAACGACTGCTAATTAATCTTTGGTTTGAAAAAAACTGCGCCTATGTTTGAATATACTTAAATAGTAAGTTCAGGTTATGGTAAAATCCTTGATTGTTTAATTATTTTGCTTAAGAGAACCTTGGATTTGTTTTTCAAGTTACATCAATCCACATTATTTGCGGAATCACGTTATTCATATAGATGTACTTAAACATACACGTTGGATTTGAATATTAGGCACATTCTGCTGAAATAACCGTCTCAGAAACAGCGTCATAGGCCCTGGCCAACAACTACTACAGTACACGCACAATGACAGAGGACTTCAGCCCCGACGCTTCACGACGTGCCCAAAATGAGGAGTAGAATACAGCTTTAGTTGCTGCAGGGACCCCAGTGCAGTACATTTGTGGCTATGCCTATGTAGCAGGTAAAGGCTTTTTCACCGTCTCTTTTCCACTGCTCCCTTGCAAAGCTGTGGACAGCTGACACAAAGCAACTGAATACAATCTCAAGCAGCGCCGGCCGTTTTGCACAGTTGTATGTGTCCTCCTAATTCCCAACACGGCGTTCATTATTCTTCAGACTGAAAGCCGAAACGCACTTCTTGCAGATCAAACAATTTATATAGGTTTGTCAGATGCAGTGAACTACTTAAACGTGTTGTATAATACTCTACATTCTCTTTGGAACCGTGGGAAGAAAAGAGATTGAAGCTGAGGACACTAACCCACCGTTCGTAAAAAAAAAATAAAAAAACTCGGGAAAATCTTAGGAGCGCGAGATCACTTTCCTCACGTGACTGCATATTTCATGTTGGCTTACTAGCCCTATAATGCAATTTATCAAATCAATGTTCATGGCTGTGTGAAAGCATCTGTAAAAACTGTAGCATGCCACTGCCTTTGGAATGCATGAGAATTTTAAGTAGA
Organism: Galaxias brevipinnis; assembly: GCA_036023535.2. NCBI lineage: Eukaryota > Metazoa > Chordata > Actinopteri > Galaxiiformes > Galaxiidae > Galaxias > Galaxias brevipinnis. Next base: position 3,880 of record JAVQIZ010076933.1, read on the forward strand.
GAACTCAAAGTCTAGAATGGAGACATAATCTGGATCGCTTCGGACGAGAGATATCCTAGAATCTATATGATTAATAAATACATTAGCATATTAATATGTAGATTCAATGCTATAGGCAATGTTGAATGCCCACCTCATCTTGCTGCTGCTGCGGGTTTGGTCTCTGGTTCGGTTGCTCCTTGGTTGCTGTCATTGTAAGCTCCTTGTATCAAACTTGTCCCTGTCTGAATCCAAAAGATGCTTCTGACAGTTGATCTTTCTCCTTAAACAATCAAAGTAGATAGAGTGCTTAAAGTAGAAATTGCGATGAGCAGGTTCCGATTTATCAACTGCAGAATCCTAAACAGGAGGCAGGCTGGAGACGGATCCGTCACGATTGATTTCCGCGAGGTCTTGGAACGCGAGATGAGCGATGCCCTAACGCAGTCCGCGTGCCCACATTATGCATGAAAAGGTTCGGAAAATCTTCTTCACACACAAAAAAGTAGGTTATTAATCTCTCTACAAGTTTTTGTCTTCCCCACAATATGACTAAAAGAGAGCGAGGCAAGCTTAACGGCTCTCTTCTTGTCTGGTCTTTCTGATCCCAGTATTTGGAGGCTGGGGTGGTTCCAGGGACGTGTAGCAGGAGAGGAGGGAGGGGGCAATCAAGACGTGGTTTGATGCGTTCCTGGGCACGATTTGGAGCTGGTTTTGACACCCCATATTGGCTAAAGAAAAATTCCACATTATAGAACACAACTTGAAATAAACTAGTTACAAAATACAAACGATTGTCATAGGATTGGGTAGGTTAGTTTTGACAGCTCTTATAATGTTGCGCGGATTTACACCTGCCCTGTCCATGGTGCTGAAACCGTGAGCAATCTCCAGACATTAATTTTACGACCTTCTTTGAGCGGGTAAATAATTGTTGGTATATAATAATAATAATAATAATAATAATAATAATAATAATAATAATGATAATAATAATAATAATAACATCATTATTATTATAAGTATAGGCCTATTTATGAGGCTACTATGTCACTTTTTTTATAATTGTTACAAAGTGCTTTAAAAGCTCCAGCAGTTGAGTAACTGAGTGAAAAACCTGTAACTGCAAACAATTAAAAGTTTGTTCTTACAGGAAGATCTTTTAGAGTGAATTTAACATTTGACAGATATCCAGCCATATAGCCTTAGTTGACACTGGAACATTTACATTTCTCAAACGATCTAAGGTAGCAATTCTCATCCTAAGTCATGTAATACATTCTGTAATGTGACTTGGGGGTTAATAAATATCTCGCTTTAAAAGTCATCAGCATAATCTTAAAATCATTGCATTCAGATGGAGCCAGTGCAAAGATGTAAAGATAGCTGTCTTTTGTATGTATTTTTTATTCTCCCTAAAAGCATTTGCTGCAATGTTTTGGTGCCATCTACAAACGGGAAATTAACTTTATACCAAAACAAGTATATGGTCAATTGCAGTGTCTAATCTAGAGGAAAAAAAGTGTGAATAAAATAGTTTTTTTAAACTAAATATGTCTTACTTTAAATATGCTTCAGCTGTTAAAAACAGATTGTACATTTCTCTATTTAACCTGAGCTTTATACGTCAGATCAGAATCACACTGATATTTATGGGTTGCTTTTGACCATATATGACCATATCCAGTATTGTTAAGCAATCAGTAGTATTGTAGAGGCTAATTAATTTGGAAAATGTTGCTCTCATTCAGTTGAAACAATGTAGGGGAATCCACCATTTCATATCTTTAAGGCCTTCCTCAAAGCTTCTAATGTTCATCAGATCAGTAGGACGTATATCTTATGGGCAAGTACAACTGAGTATCAAGGCCATAATGTTTACTGATGAAATGACCCAAAGAAAGCACATAGAGAACAAAACAGAAACCTTAATTGAAGAATAGCCAGCGAAACTAAGGCCACTTTGTGAATAAGTGAAGCTGAACTATGTTTTTGGTCAGAATAAATGCTTGAAAGGTGGGTGTTGAGCATGTGGGATAGATGTGCTTTAATTTCTAAGCATGATCTTAGAGAGAGCAAGGACAGTTGTTGTTGTTGGTTGTTAGGTCAATTTGCATTTACAATGTCAGGGAGGGGAATGGCGTCATGTGAGGAGGCAAAATGGGATGGTCTGGTCGATTAAATATTAGTCGGTGTATACGCAACAAACTCTCTGTAGGTTTTTATGAAAATAACATTTCGCTTCTTGCCATCCATGTCAACATAGAAGATCCAACGATCACCAAATCGCCAGACTTTGGTAAACATCTATTACACTGAACTCGAAGTTGAGTCAATCCAATCTTTTGAGTCATCTTTTCATTACTGACATTCCAAAAATGGCCCTCAATCTTATCTGCCTTTTCTGTGACTTTGGTGAGGTACTTCATATATTGGAAGATACAACAATATGTTGTCTTTCCTGCAGAGGTCAGGGACTACAGATTAAATCCCTGGGGGTGTATTTTGTGCCTAGTGTAAAGTTCTGATTGACCAATAATCTTTATAACACATGACAGGTCAGATAGGTCTTTAGATGGATTATTGGCTTGAGTTGGGCAAAAGACTTTACAAAGGTTGTGATTATGACCGTTTAGATTTCAAAGCAGAACACAATCTCTCTGAACACACATACTCTTTCTCAATGACCACAAGGCCAATGCATTCTTTAAAAAGGCGAAAACGTGACGGAGCAACACTTTTTGAAGTGTAAGGTCAAACAACAGGCTTACACACTCAAAATGCTGAGGCTCAAACATAATGACATATCTTATGTCTGACCCGGCCTACCTACAGAATGTCAGACGTGAATTCATTGTAGAACACCCACAATGTGCAGGGAATGTAGAGGCAGGAGACAAGTGAATCCTGAAGGTCAAAAAACACGTCTTTGCTTGATTTTGAGAAGATACAAAATATATAGAGAGAAAGGGTAGTTTTGTTCTCTGACTGCAGTGCCTTCTAGTAGCCAGTATTACCATAAATCCCACTTAACCTTTGTATATGCACCTCTCATCTGGCATAGTACTGTCGAATGTGAGGGGAAAAGAGAAAAGAGCCCTGTGTGGTCAGTGTACAGGCTCTGTTTTCATCACAGTGGTTTCCATATCTAACTCATCATTACTGTATCTATACTCAGGGTGTTTTCAGACTTTGTAGCTTTGTGAGACAAGTTACAGCTTGTATTCAAACAACTTGGTGTGAGGTAGAGGAATTTGATATTTCTGGCACTTTACACAGCCTTTATATAAATCACACTTATTCCAGAAGGAGTGAATTCCGCTAGCTTTTAGCCTACATCACAGGGACCAGGAAGTTAAAATAGACACAATTAGAGAAGAACCACTCTCACTGATGGCAGAGAGGATAACTAGATAGACAGGACTCTTAACATAATGATCATATTGAGTCTTGTTTAGATCCTCCAGCAGAACGTAGATCCTGCCCACATCTAAGTGGAGGGATGTCTTGACACAATACTGAGAAACAAAGACAACAAGGGAATGGAAACCAAATGGACTGAAGTGACACTGGTGTTGCTCTGGCTTTGTGTTCTCTCAAAAGTGAATAAAAACTCTTTCTGTATTTTGTTTTGTCTCTAGTGGAGTGTGTGTGTGTGTGTGTGTGCGTGTCAGAGCTACAGAGCAGAAGTAGTCATGTGCATGTGCAAGAGAGAGATAGGGAGAAGAGTTTTGCCAAGGTGTCTGCTGTTGATAAAGTATTAATAACCCTGGGGCAACTTAGGAAAAGGCATTCAGGAGCGCCAAATCACTCAATTAAACTTTCATGACCAAACACAGCTGAATGCAACTGGCTGACCTCACATTCCTAGGACAAGTACATTATTGTACCCACTAGATTGAGGTTAATTTATTTACAATTCCATCAGAACTGCAATTTCCTAATCTTAATAGACAAAAAAAGCTAAATAAATAAATATTTGCTACTTTTTTTTAGAGTATACATATCTTAAATCTTAATTGACAGAGATATTGAGAGTTATGTCTGAAGTTCTGAATGCAGAGGGCTGGTAAACTGGTGTAGGTAGGAGGGTAGGCAAAGTAGGATTTTTGGCTTGGGTATACGGATACTCCAATGTACTTCAGAAATCCTTCAATGCAAATGTAATATATAAGTTTCAAATAAAACGGAGTACTCAAATATGCATGACTGGACATTCACAATCAGATATGAGTCAAGAACCTCCATACGTTTGGTTTCTCCTTATATTGTGATTTAGTTCCACATTTGACGCAACAACAATATCGTGGCTTATAGAATATACATCCCATTGAACCATATAATTTTTCTCAATATATTTCTTTTTATAAAACATAAAAATCACGTTTTAACAGTTAATTTAAATCTGATGGACTACAGCTACTTGGCACCGGGATGCCACCCTGTTGGGATTGCTGTGCTATTCATTTCTAATCAATGATGAAATGGATTTATATCTGTTACCCTGCTCTGCTTGTTGATATCATCAAAGGGTGTGTCTAAACCTCTTAGGAAATGCTTCTGAGTGTTTTTTTTTTACAGATAATAGCACCACCAGGAACCATTCCTGATCCAAAAGGTTATTTTGATGACAATCACACAATTTGAAGTTAAAAGCACTAGAACCCACACTACTCTACTTCAGGTACTTTCTTTCTGTGGCACTGTATCCACTGCTGTGTGTTGTTCTCAACACAATTTACTTAGGTGACCTTACTATTTGTATCATCTCACAAATGACCCTCAACATTATTTTCAGTGTCAATATTGGAGCGCCCACTGCATACTATATGAACATACTTTTGCACTGTAGAATTATTTAGCACTTTGGGATGTACAGAGCAGATAGGCTGCAATGAATAATGAATAAACAATCAATAATGGATGCATACGCACCTGTAACAAACACAAAACATTATTGATAATCAACACGTCCTTGTAGGTCTTTTGAATTGTCCATGGCACTGTGTAAACAATACTCCAGCAGATCAAAGCGGTCTCTTTCAATTGTATAGCAGTGATTCACAACTTTCAAGCATTCTCTATTCAATAGATTGTTTGTGCACTCAGAGCCGAGTGAATCTACCGTTAGGCTGGAGAAGAAAGGAGTCAGTTTCACAGGCCTCCAGCTTTCCTTGACACTGACGTGATGTTTCAGACCTAACACAAAGCCAAGGCTGTACGCACCCCAGTATTGTCTTTGTTTGTGGTCCGGCATGTAGAAAGACTGCAGCAAAACTGGACATAACCAGAAACAACAGGTGAGGTACTTGTTAATAAGTCAAGCCCATACATTATTATTCAGATATGAAATGTTTGAATAAAAAACTCCCCCATCACACACACACACACACACACACCTTTAAGTACTAAAGGAAGGATCAGAGAAGAGGAAATCACAGCGGATCAATGCTACCCAAGTCAGATTCTCTCTCTGGGCTAGCTTCTCACATCAAATATTAACCAACAAGGGATCAATGACAACTCAGACCAAATGACCTGAGCAATGGACACTTTGAGGGGAGGAAGAGCATGTGTCTGGAATGCCCTTTGTATTGTAAGATACAAAAATGTAGTCAACTCCATAGGAAAAAAACAACAGACCATTCCAAAGCAGTACAGTTCTGTTGAAGAGTTTCCAAGGGACAAGACTAAAAGGGATGGACAGAAAGAAGAGCAGGAAGATTGGGGGATTATAAAAGGCGTTAAAGGATTGTAAGAGGCTTGGAGAAAGGACGAGAAAAAAAAGGACTGGGAAAATGAGATCAAATAAAATCTCTAACTTGACCTTGATCCAACAGTAACATGCGAGTATAGTTTCTTGGTAACTTGGTACTTTACGCAGTTGCTGTTGATATTGATGACAGATTAGTACAAGTAAAATGTGGACTGCTTTGTGCAATCTGCTTAGAATAATTTAATAACACATCTGAATGACCTGGCCGATAATGTACTTGTATTAAGCTATGTGAGACACATCTTCGTTTCAGTATTTTGATGACAAAGCAGTAAGACAGCCTATCTTCAAATTAAAATCTACACTTTAAAGAAATACTCACATTCCTTTATTTACAGATTAATGTACTGAATGCAAATCACAAAAAATACTGGTACAAACAGTAGGTGTCTTTATGACATAGCTTTGTTTACAGAGGATATAAAGTCATCAACGGTATTTCAATATTCATGTGTGTAGAAAACGTTAAGTGTTATTGGAAACAATAATACAACTGAAACGTAGTAATGTAAATGTCAAAATGTCAAAATTCTAAGGAGCGCAGGCTGTGCCTAAAACCCAACGCTTCAAAATCTGCAAAAGCTTTGTTTAGCTCTCTCAGTGTTGGGCGAGTGGATGCATTTGAAAGCTGGGAAATGTCATGACTTAATCGTTTTCAAATTTTCTATTGAATTTATTTAACCTATTAGTAAGACAATTTAGCTGATAAGGCTACAGTTCACTGGCAAACAGAGACTAATTGAAGGACTTGACATCAAGACCTTTTTGCACATTCGCATTTGCCTCCGGGAGTAAGCCTTTAGCTCTCAAACGACAGCTCAGGACCAGGGAAGTTTAATAGGATTCTTATGCTGCTTATATCAGTCGACTTAATTTTCATAACACATAACTGCGCACGCACGCACGTACGTACGCACGCGCACACACACACACACACACTATTGAGTGTAAACATTGACAGAATGACGTTTTCTATTTTAACTAGGAAAACATAAAGCGGGAAGCTACATGACATAATTTTGTTAATATGTGTACGGACCTGAGTAATTTATTGTACGCATTTTCTCTAGTCTCAATTAATACTAATCCAGTTAATCTAAAATTACAGTGTAAAACCCAAACCATAAAAATGTTAGAACACTCCAAACCCCTTCTCCTTCGATCTCTAGATCCATTCCTCAGTGAGGACCCACCTCTCTCCAGTGATCAATCAGGGTTTCATCCTCTCCTCCCTGGGCTGCTATCATAATGGAATCTAAATGGAAGACTGTGTAGGAGGCTCTGTGCATGCGGCTACCTCCACACTCTGAAAGATCTCCACACAGCACTGAGCCATATGGCCACTTGACAGTTAATAAAATGCAGCGGCTCAGGAGGAAGGTGTGTGCGAGGTGAGGTGCATCACTCACTGGGTTTGAAGGATGCGTGATTGCTGCTAGTAGGCCACTGGCAGGGGTGGAGGGAAACGGGTAGAGATTGGGACTGAATGAGTGCCCCCACACAAACACACACACACACACACACACACACACACACACAGGGGGACAAGCATGGCAGACCCATGTTTGTGACTAAATAATGGACAGGTTTACTAGAAAAGTACAGTGGCAGTGTGAGCCAACCGTGTGGTGTCTGTGTCAGTGAGTAAACAGGGAAGACTTGGACATGCTAGGTTGTTTGTGGGGAGAGAGGACAGTGGCATGGGATAGATGAGGATTAGCATAGGCCTGGAACAACTACTTATTTTGCTGGGAAATCTGTAAACCTCATCGAGCAGGTAGAAGGTGTTTCGCCTTGCCAGGGACTGATGAAGGATCCTTATTGGAGCAGTTGTGGGTAAAAGTCAATGGAATAATTGGAGAAAGTAATGTGCTGTTTCTAATGCAAAAAGAACCTGGCTAATCAGCCTGCCTGCCTGCCGGCCTGCCCGCCCGCCCGCCTGCCTGCCTACCTGCCTGCCTGCCCGCTCGCACTACCCTACCACACCCACTCCGTGGATATTATTCCAGACAAATGTTTCTTGGACATATTCTATTTTAGAATGCAGCAGCGTCAAAAACAATTGGTGTTGCAGGAAAAGTGTGTTGTGAAAGCGACAGTATAATCAATAGTTTTCTTCAGCTGTAAGAACACAACTACTGTGTAGTTGGCAGCAAAAATACCCAAAACAATCTGGTTCAGTATCTTACTGAATTGCTGCTGTATTTTGTAATGATCCGAGATGTAAACGTTATGCTCAATTTTGACAGTTTCTTTTCAGTCTTTAGAGGATGTGACGCCACAGGGTCCTACCTCCCGAAGCATCTAAAGCAGGCCAGTAAAGTAAAATGTACACTGGGTCTCTGTAGAAAGATGCAGGTGAACTTATTTCATTACACTGACGCTCTCTACTTCCTGGTAAAACCAGAGGGACTGCTGATGAAGGTGCCCTTTTACAAGGAACACGGCAGACTTGGTTATCTCAAGAGATATGTCCTCTTGTCATTTAAATCAATGCATTAGTAAAAATGCGCGCGCGCGCACACACACACACACACACACACACACACACACACACACACACACACACACACACACACACACACACACACACACACACACACACAC
>JAVQIZ010076954.1:0-13370 GCA_036023535.2 Galaxias brevipinnis
CACACACACACACACACACACACACACACACACACACACACACACACACACACACACACACACACACACACACACACACACAACAGAGAGCCTAAAACAACTAAATCATCATTGCAACATGAATATTCACTTGGCCTCTAGATCTGAACCGCCTCAATATCCGAAGGCTTCACGTTAACCTTCTCCAAAATTGCTATTGTCTGTGACCTCACTCTTAAGCCATCCAATCAGCACGATTTCATAATGAGGTCCAGGTTTGCAAAGTTCAGTTGCTCTCCCCAAAGACACCTCACCTCTTTCCAGATCGCTACTGATTGGAATATGTTTTCAATTTGAAGGAGAGGATCATGTAACTGCAGGGTGCCTGAGGATACTGTACAGGATAGGGTAAATCATGGATACACACATGACCACAGACCAGTACCTCACTATTAATGTGAGTCCTCGGTCAAAGTGTTCCATCACTCCTTTGTGAAGGACCTCAGGCAAAACCCAATATTACACGCTGCTGCATTTCAATGCATCTCATCACCTTCCCACGTCCTCACAGCCGTTTAGCCTGTCCCTGCTCCATGGTGGAGGCTCCGTTTGGCCTGTCCCTGTTCCATGGTGGAGGCCCCGTTTGGCCTGTCCCTGCTCCATGGTGGAGACTCCGTTTGGCCTGTCCCTGTTCCACGGTGGAGGCTCCGTTTGGCCTGTCCCTGTTCCATGGTGAAGGCGCTGAACAGCAGCTGTTATTTCTACACAGATCCACCTCCGCCACGCCATGACTCACAGGGCATAATCTGACTGACTATGGGCACTAAAGGCGCTGGTATGACAGGGCCCAAAGCACCTCTATAAAGTTACCTCTGCAACCACACAGTCTGTGGCACACTAGTGTCTCCACTGGTTTAAGACACACGGTAACATTGCACCTCAGTTTTATTTTTTCCTAAATTACCTTTGAGAAGTTCCAAGGTTCTACAGGAGAACCAAAGTACCTAATTCAGACAGTCGACATTGGGTCTGAAGGGTTCTGCTCCGAGCGCTCATTTGTGGGTCTCTGAAGAGTTTTCAAAATGGCGACGTCAGCAGACCAGGCACATAGAAGAGTGGAGCACGACTAAATGAAGCCCCGGCAGCTTTAGTGCTTTCAAATCAACACGACTCTCTTCCCTGGGTTCTGTAGTCACTTGACCAAGTGTTAAAACAGCTACCAGCAAACAAACAAACAAACTCAACACCAAAAGGAATTTAGAAAAAACTCAAAAGTCTGAAGTGCTCAGAAGTTCAAATAAAAGTGATGAAGGTGCTCTTTGGTAGGGAATATAAAAGTACAAAAAAAAAACAAGGTCCAACCGTATATTTGTAAGAATTTTGTTGAAATAGCCATCTCATGAAAGGCTATTTAACAGAAAGACTTTGCCTGAAGAGTGCCTAGGACCTTCTTTCTTTTTTGAACCAAAAGGGATTTATTTGATCACTCGTGAAAATCAAAGCACTGCCCATCTGCTGTGAGCTGTTTGCCCTAGTGTGTTTCTTCTCCCAGTTTGCATGGGTAAAACCTGTGGGCTTAAGCTATGAACAATCAAATCAATCTGGCAATATAATTAAATCCACCACAGTGACAGACTAGCAGTGCTATGCATTTGCATTGAAACGTGGCCTCCACATTGTTATAGAAGAATGCAGAGGAGGCTCCCAGTTCAAATGGAGCAGGGGGCCAGTTCAGGGGATCCAGTCTGACCAGCTCATCAAAAAGACCCCCTGTCAGCAGCACACAGGCCTCACCCCTGGATCACCACCCCCCCACCCAGCACAAATGGCCTGCCACGACCAGACATTAACTACATACTGCCTGGCCAAAGAGAGAGAGAGCAACAGGCTGAGGTGTGCAGTCTGTCTGAGGTCAGTTCTGGTCCTCTCTTTCCGAACCAAGCAGAATCACTAAAGAGAATCCTAGATCTACTATCACATTGTGTAGATGGCTAAATGGGTGGAAAAAAATTCTTGATAATGCAAAAATAAATTCTAAGAAAATAATTGAATCTTAACTTAGAATAAGATAGATGGGATGATATGTTGACATCATTTTGGAGCGGGCGAGGAAGCTTGTCTTGGAGAAGAGTAGTGATCACAAACAGAGCATCCACACTACAGACATGACACACCTGTTCCTCATCACGCCACATGGCTTACGGCCTAACAGACTGATCGTCTCCAACAAAGATCCAAAACAGCCCACAGTTACTTGACCAGAAACTCTAAAGAAGAGAAAAAGATGGAGTGTGTGTCTCTCTCTGTGTGTGTGTCTGCGAGAGAGAAAGAACAAGTTTCAAAACAGAGAGTGAGATACAGACACAGTAGAGATCAAACATCCATCTCTTTGGTCCTAAGGGTCTCCTTGTTGCTTCTACCGTTCAGGTAATAAAAAAGTACCTGCCTCTGGCTTCCAAAGATACTCTGCTGCAAATATCCACATCTCTCTACCCTCTCCACCTTAAAAGTTCTTTAACAAAAACACCTTTCTATCCCGCAGACATATCCAACAGTTGTTTTTTACAGACGGTTGTTTACTTTACGTGGGGAAAGTGTTTTTCTTCAGTAACAGCTTTGTTGGACCCATATATAGGCCTTTGACACTGGCCAGGTGTTGTTGCACTTAGCAGAATTATTCAACATTTTCTGATAACGCAAATGTGTTTTACTGGTTTAAGTGTGTCTATAACCCAAGTTATCCCTAAAAAGCTGCAAAGAGTGAGCCTCTCTCCAGGGTCAATACTGAGGAGAATAAAAACCAACATGTTCTTTTGTTTCCTAAAGAAAAGGGTAGCGGTGGGTCTATCTGTGAACGTTTCCCTGAGGTGCTGGATAACACAGATAGCCAGCATCTGGTGGGTCACATTAGGAGTCCTATTACAAAGCCCTGTGTCTGAACACAGGCACAGAGAATAAAGCCCTGTGTCTGAACACAGGCACAGAGAACAGCATTATCCCCATCCTCCTCGCTTTCCACAGGCAACTTTCAGACAATGTGTGGTAATCTCTGTCCCATGTTTGTCAATATTGACACCGGTCCAAGCGCCTATTTGCAATGCAAAGAAGACATCTAGGTACCGCATGCAAATACCAATGTCCCCCTCTCACTGTTAGCCTGCTTCATGATAGGACGACTGCTGTTCCCAGTCCCCTTACTGGTAAAGAATCCCTTCCCAGCCCCCTTACTGGTAAAAAATCCCTGTGTTAAGCTGTAGTGCTCCTGTCCACTGCCCCATACCAGAAGCCTGGTCTCTCATAGAGGAATGCCACAGTGGCGTTCAGCTGTACGAGTGATTCATTCCTTCCTTCCGGCATCAGAGTCTCTCTCCCTCCCCCCCTCCTGGTGTCCCCTGTGACTGGGCATCACCCTCCCACCAGCCGCTGAAAGCCCTTAGTCATCATCACAGGAGAAGGGCCCTGCACATACCTCCCTGATGAGAGACCTCTGCTCAAGCACACACAATCTCGCAATTCCCTTCCAGGCAGCGATCAGAACGCACACACGCGCGCATGCACGCACGCACGCACACTCACACACACACACACTCACACACAGACACACACCAACTCCTCCTCTCCAGCTTTCTCTGTCTCTCTCTTTAAGGTAAGTAATGGTGACGTGAATAGGTGGTGTTTCAGCCCCGCTAAAAGCACTAAAGGACATCAGCTCCTTGGCCAGGCGCCAAATCCCCATGGTTACCCCGGGAGCAACTGCCTTTTTTTCTTCCCTGGCCTGGTTTGTTGGAGGAAAAACTACAGGTCTGTGCTGGGTTGTAAGCAGGCATGCAGGAGTAGAAAACTTGTTGGGAAGGTCTGGTCTAGCTGACAAGCTCTCTGTAAGCTCTCTGAATCATATTTAATACTGCAAGAAGAGAGAGAGAAAAGATACAAGGTCGGAAAGAGAATATGACTGTGTGTGTGCTGTTATTGAGTTGGTAGCACTCCATGGCCAAAGTGTGGCTATTTAAATCAGTGTGTCCTAAGCCCACCTGTGGAAACACTGTTAGGCTGTGACAATACAGACAATAGAACTACTCTACCGTCTAACTTCAGAAACTGTTAGCCTGTTCTCTGTGAGGTACCGTCAGCATCAGTGAAGAAAATATAGCCTGTGCCTTTCCAACAAGACAATGTCAACGAGCCTGCCAAAACATCATAGCATGTTCATCTGTAAGCATCTGTATCACCCATGTTGTCACCCCATAGTTACTCTTTAGAGCAAAATACGTGCAATGGCCTGTTTTTTTCAATTGTTAATATTGCACAGGTGAAAGATCCAGCTCCCATAAACATTTTCAAAATGGTTTTAAAACAATCTTATGAACCGTTCACAAATGCTGATCGACTCAGCACTGCAGCCATTATAGTTTGGTTCCAATGGACACGCCTGACCCACGGACATAGCGTATATGGATTAGTTTGAGAAAAATAGTATTTACCTTTGACTTGACTTTCATATTCGGCGATGATTTCTTTATCCTTTTTGAATCTCGTCGAATTAGACATTTTGACAAGCTGGTTCTAGACTCTTATTGTAAACTTTTGATCAACTATTTGGTAACCAAACGGAATTGTGTTCGGTCTCGCGCCTATAACATCTGATGCATCCCGCAAGCTTGTTCCTGTAGAAGGGAAATCTCGGATGTTGACAAACTTTAAATTGGCCGTGGTCTTCCTTGACTAACAATTTTCCACAATAATTGCTTTAGTCCATTGGTCTGCCTCCGCAAGATTGGTACTAGATTTAGGGCCGATGCGGAATCCTGGGATAATGAATGATAACAGGCTACACCGCAGGAGTCGGAGCGCGGGTGTGCTCAGGCGGCGGCGCAACAGCGTAGCCCCCTCTGAATACCAGATTTAATCACGCAGTAAGTTTCTGAATCCTCTTTGCAGGGAACCTATGGAAAAGAAAAAAAAAGTAAACAGGAACGGTTCTACGTATCCTACGACTAACCAGCCTAAATCAGACCCTGCAGATTTAGACTTAAGACTTAGACGCGTCCCTTATTTTCTTTTCGGCTTTAGTTGAGCTAACTCACAGACTTCCCTTCTGCCTCGATGTTTCTCAGGCACAGGGCAGGCCAACTGCAGCACAGACAGCTGCCCGAGCTTTAGTGGAAATGGGCGGGATCGGTGAGCCTTGTGAGGGAAAAAGGCAGAGCAGATCTAGGCACTTAGCGGTGACAACTGGACTGACATTATGTAAACTCAACCAACGTGCCATTAAATATATATGTATATGTATATATATATATATATATATATATATACATATATATATATACATTTTAATACTTTCAAAATGTGCTTATATTTACAATATAAACTATCCAAACATTGCAACTTCTTTGCCATCTCGAGTCCATAGGCCTGCGTAATTTGGATTCTAAAGATATTTTATTTACTGAAATCATCAGCTATATGTACTCGTATTTAACTTTTATTTTAAAGTTGATATCGGGTTGCCTTTTGCACGCAGTCCAGGAGCAGAAGCTTATTCAATTCAAAGGTTTCACTCACAGCTGATCATTGGGGATATAAAAAATAAAAGCGATGTGCTAGCGCCATCTTCTGGTGAATGCGGCAGTCAACAAAATATAACGTAACTACAAAACCAAACTATGTGAAGACGTTTTAATGACGGCAATCCCGTTTCTTCTGGAGTTAGAAACACACTAAACAGCAACAGTTATGACAAAAATAATAACATTATAAATAAATCAGTGTTAAGAGCCAAACAATTGCCCTTCATACCTAAAACAAGAAATGCGCTCCTTCTTAAGGCCCCATATAACATTACAATGCTTGCAATCTATACCACAAAAACAGCAAGCATGGAACATAAAAAAGTAAAACCTATTGACAGCTAACTCTACTTTGAATTTTTTTCACAATAAATGAAATGTTACTGGATAATTTTTTTCTCCTTTCCATATTATGGAGAAAATCACACACACACACTACTTGAAACGCATACACAATGAGTTATCTATTATACACCTAAATGTTAAGCTAAGTATTGTTTCATTTGGATTGCCAGGTCATATATTGTCGCCATTGTCTCTCTCTGCACGTTACAGTACACTTACAAGTACGAGTGATCTGTCAATTGAGAAGTAGCAAACAGTCGCAAACACTAACAAACAGTTTAAGAGACTAAAAGCTAACTCAAGCTTTCATTAGCAAATACAACATGTTAACACAATACTCACAGTGGACACCCATATTTCATAATTCTGATGAAAAAACAGAATGGGCTCAGTACAGTATCTTTTTAAATCAAAAGGAGTAATGTAGTGTTTATTTATCCTGGAAACAGTCTTTTATTGGTTAAATAATAGTTTAACAGGATCCTCAACGTCCTTTGTTAGCTTCTCGGTGTGCCACAGACAGGTCAGCTGTTTTTGAAAAAGGCCTCCTCTAAGACCTCCGTAAACTTCTCCTTCATCTGCAGCCTGAAGTTCCCGTACCACTCCAGCAGCCTCCTCCTCCTCTCTGTCCTCTCCGGGGGGCTCCTCCCTTTCTCCTTCTCCAGGAGGGAGGGCAGCTCCTTCCAGTCCTTGAGAAAGATGAAAGGGGCTCCGGCCGCTTTGAGCAGGCGGAGAGGAGAGCTGTGTCCAGCGGCACAGGAACCCGGGGTGGGCATGTCCTCCACTACGGGCACGGAGCCGTAGGCACAGGCCTCATAGAGCCGGTAGCACTCAGTGTTCACTCCCACAGGGCAGAGGGTGAGCTCGCTCTGGGCCAGGGCGGTCTGGTAGCGCCTCAGGGTCTCGGGGGTCTCCTGGGGGAGCCACCTGGGGGGCCAAACAGAAGTAGAGGCCCAGTCAGCGAAACTAACCATGGTGGATAAACAGCGTCAACAATTTTTATTGTAAGAAATAACAATGTTTCCAGTAGGCTGAACCTTTTCAAATAGAGGGTTAGAGCTAGGGTTGGAAAAAAACATGCTTTTCAAAGCTTATAAAAAAAGTTTATATTATTATGATACAATAATTATAATATGATTATTTCCTCTAAATATTTCTATAATGACTGTAAAGTATGATGCTATACTTTTCTCGGGCATTGGTGATGCACTTGTTTTCCATTCCTGGCTGTTTCAGGATCCCCATCAGTGTTTCCCTGGAGGAGTTCTTGTAGACGGTCCCCAGGAAGTTGCAGAGGTAAGGCCTGCTGGAGCTTATCATGTGTGCATTTGGCATCACCACAGGGAACTGCCTGTAACTGTACCGAAAGGCAAGCAAGCATTTCAGAGTCACTTTTCAATACTATCATAACTTTACCCAAGACATTCAAATATTATCAGTAGGCCACTGAATCAAATCTGCAATTTCCAATTTTAGGTCAATAAATTATATACATTCACTGGCCACTTTATAAGGTACACCTTGCTAGTACCGGGTTGGACCCCCTTTTACCTTCAGAACTGCCTTAATTCTTCGTGGCATAGACACAACAAGGTGCTGGAAACATTCCTCAGAGATTTTGGTCCATATTGACATGATAGCATCACTCAGTTGCTGCGGATTTGTCGGCTGCACATCCATGATGCTAATCTCTCATTCCACCACATCCCAAAGGTGCTCTATTGGATTGAGATCTGGTGACTGTGGAGGCCATTTGAGTACAGGGAACTCATTGTCATGTTCAAGAAACCAGTTTGAGATGATTTGAGCTTTGTGACATGGCTCGTTATCCTGCTGGAAGTAGCCATCAGTAGATGGGTACACTGTGGTCATAAAGGGATGGACATGGTCAGCAACAATTCTCAGGTAGGCTGTGGCGTTTAAACGATGCTCAATTGGTACTAAGAGGCCCAAAGTATGCCAAGAAAATATCCCCCACACCATTACACCACCACCACCAGCCTGAACCGTTGATACAAGGCAAGGTGGATCCATGCTTTCATGTTGTTGACGCCAAATTCTGACCCCTACCGTCCGAATGTAGCAGCAGAAATCGAGACTCACCAGACCAGGCAAATTTTTTTTAATCTTCTATTGTCCCATTTTGGTGAGCCCATGTGAATTTTAGCCTCGGTTTCCTGTTCTTAGCTGACAGGAGTGGCACCCGGTGTGGTCTTCTGCTGCTGTAGCCCATCTGCTTCAAGGTTCAACGTATTGTGTGTTCAGAGATGGTCTTCTGCATACCTTGGTTGTAACGAGTGTTTATTTGAGTTACTTTTGCCTTTCGATCATCTTGAACCAGTCTGGCCATTCTCCTCTGACCTCTACCATCAAGACACTTTCGCCCAGAGAACTGCCACTCACTGGATATTTTCTCTTTTTCAGACCATTCTCTGTAAACCCTAGAGATGGTTGTGCATGAAAATCCTAGTAGATCAGCAGTTTCTGAAATACTCAGACCAGCCCGTCTGGCACCAACACCCATGCCACATTCAAAGTCACTTAAATCACCTTTCTTCCCGATTCTGATGCTCTGTTTGAACTTCACCAGGTCGTCTTGACCATGTCTACATGCCTAAATGCACTGACTTCCTGCAATGTGATTGGCTGATTAGATATTTGCGTTAACGAGCAGTTGAACAGGTGTACCTAATAAAGTGGCCAGTGAATGTATATATGCCCCAGCATTACTCAAAACCTTCTTTTTTTTTATTACAAATATATCAGGACGGAGAGTGATGGAGTGACAATTAGAGAAAACTAACACTGTTTGTTGTAAGCCAGACATAGAATTCAGCTCATTTTGCATGCAGAGTCTGGGTGGATATTGAAGTCAGGACCATGTTGTTTTCCTAACATACACACATACAGTTACTTATTGGGCTTAATGTACTGGGCTCATACTTAATAAAGACACAAATGACGATCCCATTGATATATACAAACTTACAATTATATTTTAAATATACCATTCTGAAAATAAATGGCATAATTCTTTTAACTTTAATGTCCAATAATTATAAATCACAATGTTTAGCAATTGAGGTTCCACAAAATTCTGGTACAAACACAAACAAAACAATAACAACGCTTTGGGGCCCAGATATCGGTCAAGATGACCAATGGTGATCTCTACATGGATATCAACTACCAGCAACTCAAAGGTTTGATTGTTCACAAATGCCCAGTATAGAGAACCAACGAGGCCACGCCCCCATTTATCTTTTGCGTGCCGGAAGTGTTCCGGCCATTCATTTTGTCGTCTATACTGGGGTTAGAATGGGCAGGCATGAACCATTGACAACCTCCTGGTGTTGCCATGCTCTTGTCTAGCAACTCACTTTGCACTCTCCATTGATGCAGATATCCAGGGAGTCAGCCTGACAGCGTGTTCCATCAACGACTGCCGGGGAGCGCTCCGTGTAGAAGTTGTAGCCTTCTGCCAGGCAGTTTAATGCACAGTGCTTCACACCTCCTGGGCACAGTTTGCACGCACAAATAGACAGAGATAAATGCAAAGTTACACACACTAGTAGCTCATTAGCCTAACTGGAGAATTCACTCATTCAGTCAATCAAGCTTGAGTTACATTACACACTTTATAAATCAAGAAGCCATTATGTCTTATGAAAAACAATAAATTAAAATATAGTAGCGTATCTGCAGTTCAGTTTGGACACCAGAACTATTAGCCACTTCAAGACCATATGTGATAACCTTATTAACACTAAGAGCTCCAAGAAGTCAATTCTAGGGCTGGTATCATTGTAGGGCTGGGAGATGTGGCCTACAAAAATACAGTCAGGGACCATTTTACATTATAATCTCAATTTCTCTTGTTTTTCTCTAAACAAACGTAAAAATTACCAAATACCGTGTTTTTAAATACGCATTTTCTTTATTGTTTAAATGAAAAATTAGGTTGTGCGTTATTAACTTATCTAGATATATGTGTGCACCAAAACACTCCTGCTAACCTATCAATCATCGGTTTGTAATTTTACTGTAATTTAACAATTTAACTACCCAAAATCACTTGAAATAAAATGTATGTATAAACTATCTGGACGAGTTGGGAAATGTTCGCGAGACATGGAGATAATGTAATATTAAAAATAACTGAACTATTCCTTTAACTGTGCATCTATTTGTTGTTACGTGACGCTCTCCACTATAGGCTTGTGTAGCAACATTTGTATTACATAACTACTCATTTTAAACTGAACAGAACTAATAGATGTGTTTGACTTTATGCATCCTACATGGTGCCATTTCTTTACTTTACACCAGGCATCATGAATGAGACTGGCATTGCTCACTAGACTCAGTTTAACTTGTAACTTGGAGAGGGCGTGCACATCGGGTGTTTGATGGTGTGAGGCGCTAAAAGCACAGCAACACAGATCAGACTTTTTTTTTTTACACAGTAGGGCCAACTCCTGGATGCAGCAGATTAGTTTTCTCTTTACTAAAGTAAATAAGTTCTGGTGGCGTTCATAGACCTACAATTTTTTTTTTAATTTAATGTTGCTATGTCAATTGTGAATGTGTGACACATTGTGTAACACCTAGTTTAAATTGTGAATGTCTCAATTTAGACTTTTTACACAACGTGCTACCTCATAAAGACATTAATCGATTAAATCGTCAAATCGCCCAGCCCTATATCAGTGTAACAATGAAACCAGCGGAGCTAGCCAAGGATGACAGGATAAAACCCCGGAGATATCTATAGGCCTTATGTTTAGTCCTTACATGGATGGTCATTGTCCAATACATTACTGTGAGCCAGCCAATTGATAATGACTGAAGTCATCAAGCAGGCAGTGGAGCCCAGCTATAAAAGAGTTCAACCTACAGTACATGTTGGAATTTTGATTTGATTTTGTTGAGTGGTCAGGACGTCTATGAGAATTCAACTCCTTTTGAATGAATTTGGTTTATTGTTTTTATGGAATGTAATGAGGCACGACCAGCTGGCCACATCTCAGCCAGACATCTCCACGTGGCCTTTCATAGTACTGTTCAATGGTTAAACCCTTTAAGGGGACCTTAGTAGCAGTCCCAACTCCTTACACTCTGGGCAAGGCTCTGGCACTATCAGCCACTCTGCGTCTGGGAATCCAATGAATTCTTCTTGCATCAAGAATAACATTGCTTCAGTTAGTGTTCTCTGTGTACGTAAAACTAGTTAGTCTTCAGAATGTGACTCACGGCACCAAAAGTACCATAGAGAATGGGAAGGTACAAAAGTCCACAAACTACATTCAAAAGAGACAGTTGGGAGGAATCAATGGCTGTGCCACACTCACCACCAGTGAAAGGCTTCCAGTTATAGTACTTTCCACGGAAGGGCATGCTGTCGAAATCGGCACACTGCTTTTCGCGGAAGTCCCGGGACCCAGCAGAGCATGTCTGCAAAACCAAAATACTGCACTTAAAGTTGTTCTCTGGATGAACAACACAATACAGAGATGGAGCTGGCTTACAGAATGATGAACAACACAATACAGAGATGGAGCTGGCTTACAGAATGATGAACAACACGATACAGAGATGGAGCTGGCTTACAGAATGATGAACAGCACGATACAGAGATGGAGCTGGTTTACAGAAAAATGATTATTACCGGCGTAAGGAGGAACTAATCTGTCACTCATAATTACACAACACTCCATATTGAGGATAAAAATCCATATAATTATCAGAATCATTGCAACATCCCATCAGTCCAACATCAGTCATAATTGTCCTGTTTGATCGATATTAGGTGATCTCAGCATGAACAGGCACCCTCAACGTCGTGATAGAATCAAGTTGCTACAGCAGTTGGTGATATAGAAAAGAATGCAGGGAGGAAAGGAGGTATAATGTGTTGTGAAAGAGAGAAAATAAGCTATAATGACCATGACTTAATTCTAGTCTTAGTGAACACAGAGTGAGTGTGTGTGTGTGTGTGTGTGTGTGTGTGTGAGAGCGTGTGTGTGTGTTATGCGTGTGAAACTTATGAGGTGTGAAAAGTGCCACCCACAGGTATGCAGTGCTTTCACCGTATCATTGCTACGCAGGAAGTATGTGTGCACAGTGCATGGGATTTTATATGGCACTAATTAGTGTTGCAGCAAGTAGACACAAATAATTTGTTGAGAAAAGATAAAGGTTGAGGCGGACAGGTGCACATGCACTTCAGGCATAGCGATGCACACTTTGCTGTGCACATGCGCTGTGCACACTTACTTCACGCATAGCAGTGATGCGGTGAAGGCACTGTGTGTTTGTGGGTGGTATTTTTTTTAATTAATAATAATTAGAGTTGCACCGATTGTGAAATTCTGGGCCAATACAATAAATTGTTTAAAATAACAATTTGGTCGACAGCTGATGCCGATGTTTTTAGGCCTATTTTGTTTTTATGATTTATCCCCTCTTTTGTGCCAGGGAAACAGAAATCTACATAATAAAAAAAAGAATTGAACTGTTTTGAATAGGGATGCACATTTTCATTAAGAATTTAATCGATCAATAGATTTAAATTAAACAGTTAATTTGAACAGTTTGCGATCTAGTCCTTTGGTTGAGATTCATTTCTTTTGGTTGTGTATTCGTATCCCGTATGTGTTCTGTGCCTTTAAGAAGATTTGTTTATGAGTGACGTCATCACACTTCTGCTAGAAGATGTTAGTTTGTCGTTAGTGCTAAAGACGATTCTCTGCCTGATTATGTGATGCATCGTCAGATGCAACACATATTGTTACCTGAGAGTCATATTAATATTATTATTATTATTAGGCCAATTTTTGCGCCTTATCAACGCCCGTAGTTGTGATCCAATAGATTCCTTTGCAGTGACCACATGTCTTAGGTATTGCAGTCCGTTGCGCTTACATACAGCTAAGTTATCGGTTCACGTGTTATATTTTTGAATTATTATTTTTAATCGGCTTTTGGCCCCATTGAAATGACTGGGCAGAGAGTTTTCACGGTCATATACCACCATCTAGCGTTGATGCTATGTTGTTACGTTTGTATCGATTGTCTTGGTTTGGCTTTTACATCGAGCACCAGTTGAAAAGTGGGAGAAGAGGGAAAGCTAAATCATAAATAACAGAAAGTTCAGGACATCTGCACCAATGCGCCTGTGAGTACCTATGTAATAACGGCGTCACCAGATCGCTAATTTTTCCATAGTGGGTTTGCTCGTTTCTAGTCAGCAGTAGCCATAGATAGACGCTTCCCTCTCCTGCTGCATTGACCAAGAGTTCCATAGTGTGTTTCATCTGCACGAATGAATGCGCCTGTGAGTGCACGACGGCACCACATCGTTTTTTTGGGCATTTTTGTCAAAATGTCAGTTCGAGTGCCACGGACTCAGTGTTAATTTTGACAAGCATTTCTCATTTTGTTTTCGTCTTCGTCCTTACTGAAAATTGTAGTTGC